>ML682087.1:4409854-4686564 GCA_007922195.1 Podocnemis expansa
GCCCTTCAGTTCAGGGCAATGCGGCTTACTGGCCAAAGTCAATAGTCACAATGGCTATGTGCCCCCAAAGGGGCGCAGGCCCAGGTAGGGGGGTTCAGGCCCTCCCTCTCCACTGAACCCCAGCCCAGGGCCCTGGGGATGCCGTGGGTCTTGGCCCACTCGGTGGGGATCCGGACCACAATGCACCAACTGAGGCCCCGAGCATACCCCGGCTCACCCCGATAGACACTGCCCTGGGCTACTTCCTACCTGAGGCCGGGGGGGGCGTTCCCCCTTCTGGCTCCCGGTGTCCGTCGGGTTGTTCCCCATTCTCGGCCCGGGTCTCAGGATCCTCGCAGTAGGGTATGCCTCACTCAGCGGAGCCTCCTGCTGTCGGCGTCTGCGGCCTCCCAAGAGGGTGCTCCGGTAGGGTGGGGCCCAAGCCAGCATCTGGGCAGGAGCCTCCAGCACACGCCTGCTCCCTCTACTGGCCTTCCCCTGACTGAGGGGAGCTGCAGCCTTTTATGCCCGGGCAGCCGTTTGAGCATGCCCAGCAGGGCCTAAGGGGCGGGGCTAGCCCTTCCTGTGGGGCATATAAGCCTGTCTGAGTGCAGGAGGGGGTCCACCCCGTCACAGAAGGATAGAATAAAATACTACATCTCAAGCAAGTTGGTATTGCTTCCAGTTTAGTGGGTTTTAATGACTGTTGTTAGGTTCACCCTAGATGTCCAGAATGAATAGGCTGATGTCAGCCTTTTCTGAAAACTTTAGTTAATGAGATTACTGCAGGGCTTTCAAGAATCAATAGACCAACAGAAAAATAATACGTGTTATTACCCAATCTTTGGGGCAGTTTAAATGTCTTTTGTGTGTTTAAATACTTTAAGAATATTGGCTAAAAGTACACAATAAACAACATCTAATTCAAATCTGCAAACACGAGGAAAGTGAAACGTATAGTTAAGCTGCACTGTTCCTTCTCACATTTGACAATATGTCATAAACAAAGTCATGTCTATGGTATAAACTTCAGATGATGCAAATTACATCAGCACACAGATGCTGACGTTTGCACATCCCTTGGGTGCATGTAGACTTCACTGCTTGCATCAGCTGGTTGGGTACTCGTGAGAGATGGGAGTTTAAAAGACTCTCCTGAACATGTGCCAGACAAATATGGGCTTTTTGGACAATAAGTGCGAGTGGACTTCCTGGGGAATCCCAAGTGAGAGGTTAATGGAAATTCCCCAACTCTTGAAAAGGGAAAATGTCATTGTCTGCTGATTACCTATTACAAAAGGCTAAGGTTAAAGCAGTATAAAGGAACAACTGATCTGACCAATCTGGGTGCTGGTTTGGGATCTAAAATGGATTGAACTAAAGGGCTATGTCTACATGGCACTTTTATTTCAAACTAACACTCGTTATTTCGAAATAAAAGAAATTAGGTCTACACGACGTTTTCTTATTTCGAAAGGACGGATCCCGTCCTTTTGAAATAAGAATCATCGTTCCGAAACAGTAAAACCTTGATGTTTTCGAAACGGCCGTTATTTCAGAAGGGATATTTCGAAATAATGCCGTTTAGACCTGTTATTTCGAAACAACACTGTTTAGACCTGTTGTTTTGAAACAACTGTTAGAAACAACGGTCCAATTGGCATTATTTCGGAATATCCCTTTCGAAATAACGGCCATTTCGATTGCGGGGTTTTCCTTATTTCGAAATGAGCCCTTTCGAAAGAAGGGTTTTATTGTGAAATAAGTCATTTTGAAAGGACTTATTTCAAAATAAAACTGTGTGTGTAGGCATAGCCAAATTTATAAAAGGCTTCTTAACATATGTGTGGGTCTCATCATTAGTAGACAACGTTTGCACGCACTCGCTCTCTCTCACTCACATGCACAAACCCATATAAATGCTAAGTATTATTGTGCTGTGCATGAGTGAACAACTGGAGCATTAGATGTAATTTTTTTAAGTTATGATTGTTTCTGACACAATGTTACTTTTAAATTAATCTTGTCTGCTCAAGCTCTGGATTTACATTTACCAGTGATTGCTCATGTTTAGAAAGAAAAAACATGCATCTTTGAAAGGGCATTGTAAAAATGAAACAGAAGGACGAAGGTTAGAGACAAGCAAGTTTCTGATGGGAACAACTGTTGCTGTACAACAGCTGTTGTTACCTACACTTCACTTTTGTAGACAAAGCAGGTCTTATTCCGTGATCAAGATGACACACAACTGAAACGTGCCTTTCATCTCAACTAACATAAAAATGGATTTTTTCATTTTTAAAAGAGAATATATTCTTTGAATACCTGACTTACAGTCTGATATATTAATATATATCCACGTAAATAAAATAATTTTGGGAGTCCAGTAGCTTTACTGTGTACCCAATTATTAAAAAATGCATTTTTTTTAAATCAAGGCATTATTTCAGTGTTTGCAATAACAATTGCTTTTCCAGAGTACAAGAGTACCATTTGCAGCTGGTTCTAGGGGTGGGCTATAATTTTTTAATAATTATTTGTTTGATCATTAATACGGATTTTTAAGTCATTATTTTAATGGTGTTGATTAGAAAGTACTGTAGGGTTATATTTGATGATCTGACAGGGCCCCAAAAATCATGGGCTTTTGAATGCTATCCTGTTAGGCCAACATGACTTTTTGAATTTAGGATATTATAATAGAAAATTGTGGGTTAGAATAGAATTTTCCCAAATCTTTGAAGGAGTTCAATTAGTGTCATGGAGAAGGGACATGAATAAAACTCAGGGTAATGAATTTCGGACATAGTAAATGTTGCTATGAAATCGATGATCATTGAGCACAAGGGTTTGAGGCATGGAATTTGAGTGTGTTGTATTTCTAAAGTTCCCTTTGTAGATTGACAAGTGATTATTAATTTTATTACAGAAAATTAGCAGGTGTTCAGGCAATGCTACACTATCTGGTGATAGTAGAAAAAAAACATTTCGAACATACAGGGATTAGAGGAATTTTATTAAAAAAAAAAGTACTGTATATCACAATGCAATTGACTTACGAGTTTTGGTGTATGCCATGCTGTTGTAGACATGTCAGTTCCAAGATATTAGAGAACAGGATGGGTGAGGTAATATCTGTTATTGGATCAACTTTAACAGTGAGGGAGAAGCTTTCAAGCTTACATGGAGCTCTTCTTCTCAGATATGGGAAATTTATGGGAGGCGAGTCTACACTACAGAATTATATCCGTAAAACCATGTTGCTCGAGGAGTAAAAAAATCTGCATCTCTGAACAACATAGTTATAGTGACCTAATCCTCCATGTAGACAGCACTATTTTGACAGGAGAGCTGCTTTCATTGACATAGCTACCGCCTGTGGTGATGGGAAAAGCTCTCTTATTGGTGTAGTAGTATCTTCATTAAAGTGCTGTAGATGCACAGCTGTGGCACTGTATGTAAAGACAAGAAGAGGATACAGCTATGTGGATCCACAGCCAATCTGCATCCATAAGAAATAGTTAAACATTGCATCTGCAAATGCAGATATCCATGGATGTAAGGCGCCTTTCCACTGATTTGCAGGGCTCTAAAGAGAAGCCCTATGTTTGAGAGCTTGCCTCTCTCACCAACAGAAGTTGTTTTATTAAAAAAAGTATTTCCTCACCTAACTCATCTCTTTAAGAGCTGATATATAGTTTTCTATAAGGAACTCTCTGTTGTGGAAATTCTTCCTAGCATTTTGTTTAAAATTATTTTGCTGGTAAAAATAATTCCATATATGGTACTGAAACACTGGAAATTTGTTGTGTTGCACCTGTGCTATCTGTTTACATTTATTTTATATGTCTTTATACTGTATTCATCAACATAGCATTTGAAGTACCATAGTTGATGCCTCAATGATAAAAGTTGTGATGAAAACAAGTTGTTTCATATCAGTAATAAAAATTCAATAGTCTATCTATCTTTTCTTTTCTAATGAGCCCATCATTTTGGTGTCTGTTTTTTATTAGTCATAAATAATTTTATTTATTAGTGCTATAGATGTAAAAAAAAAAAATTTCTCATGTGATTATTTTCAGGCTCATGCCATAATCTTTGCCCACACCATCTGGGCAGTGAAATTCCAGAGCCTACACTGTGAGGAGTGGAATCATAAGTAGGGGACTGGCTGTTTCACAGCTGACAGGGGTCAGTTCAGAAAGGGGAGGATTTCCCGTATAGCCCTACACCAAGGAAAAGGAATCGATAAGATCAAAGTAGTTAGAGATGCAAAATTCTCAACAGATCTCCTAGAAAGATAGGATATTGTCACAGGCTCTTTATTATTAATCTGGATGGGCAGCAAGGATCTCAAACGGATGTTTCAAATGGATCTCAAATGAATGTTTAAAAAATATACCACTCTTAAACTGTTATCAGAATGTGTTGATTTGTCAGAAGACGTTGTATGTCTGCGTGTCTGAAATCAAAATTAAACGCTTATGATCTTTCAAATATTTGGTAGAAGGAAAAATGATGGTATCTACTGCTAGACAGAGTGTCAGATATATATTAAAACAAATAGAACCAGCTCTTTCCAAACTCACTTAAATCCTAGTGAACTTTTGATTCTAAAACCAGTAACTGGAATCTGTTCTCTTGCTGTCATTTGGACGTTGGCGTTTCAAGTAATGAAGCAGACAAAGCTGCAGTCTGCTCAGTCTCAAAATCATAAATCATGCACTGAAACCATGTCACAGAGCTGCCCTCTAGTAGCCACTGTAAGAATCTCTCCCTGAATAAAGATGTAACTTGTCTGAAGAGGTTTTCTAGAGACTGTAAGGTTTGTAAACAAAACAAACCTAAAAACATTTCAGTGGAAGTACAGCCTAGTGTTAAACAGCCACTGTGAAGGTTAGCCTTGAAGGCTATTTATCTTGATTTGTACTGTCTGAAGACATTACATCTTTCTATAATTTATGTGTTCACATAATGAAACCACATATTTGGTTAAGGAAGATAATAGTTTTATCAACCTACAGAGGCAGAGAATTCTTCCATAAGGTTACTTTTGTCATATTTTCCCATCATCTGACTTGCTCAATTTCAGTGCTCTTTCTTCTATGTTGTAGCTTTTTGTTCTTTGAGTCCTTCAGTATTGCCAGCCCCAAGTTCCAAAGTACTGAGAAGCACCCCAAAAAATCATTAAATTGATTTAAAACCCACAGGGCTTTAAAAATAAAAAATTGTTAATTATTTTATTTGTGCTATGGTTTTGAGTTTCTACCGTTTATGTTTTCAAGTGTTCTTCCATGATCATGATGACTAGAAACTTTTGTTTTCCTTTCTTTTTTTTCCCAATGAAAAATATGGAATAGAATCATGTGGTTAGAAGGGACCTCATGAGATCATTAAGTTCAACTCCCTGGGCCTTGAACCCAGACCCTTCTGTATATTAAGTAGAGGTGCTAGCTACTACACTATTTGCAGCTGAGAGCTTTATAACAGAGCCAGATAGGTACCCCTAAGTTAACTACTACAGGAAAGGCCCAAAAAAGAAGACAGTAGAATGCCACTGGTCACCACATACAACCCTCAAGTCAGACCTCTATGACAGATCATTAAGGACCTATAGACTATTTTAAAAAATGACCCCTTGGTCTCTCTAGCCTTGGGAGACAGACCTCTCCTTGCCTACAGATAGCCCCCTAACCTTAAACAGATACTCACCAGCAATTACAGACCTAACAACAGAAACATTAAAGCAGGCATATATCCCTGCAACAAACCACGCTGCCAACTCTGTTCCCATATCTGCACAAAAGACACCATCACAGGACCTAATCAAGCCAGCTACTCCATCAAAGGGTCCTTCACCCGCTCATCCACTAATGTGATTTATGCCATCATGTGCTGGAAATGCCCCCACACCTTATACATTGGACAAACGGACAGTCCCTACAAAGAAGAATAAATGGACACAAAACTGACATCAGAAGTCACAACTCAGAAAAAAAGAAAAAAACAGTTGCTGAGCACTTCCATGTTCCTAATCACTCCATTAATAATTTGTTAACAATGGTCCTCAAGATAATCAATGGGACATCAAGACTTCAAAGAGAAACAGAAATGCAACTAATATGCCAATTAGATTGTGTGAAAGCAGGACGTAATCGTGACTATGGATTCTTTACACATTATAACAGGTAATTTGACTTCACCCTTCCCTGTGTGCTGTTTCCTGGAGTTTGAATCCTTACAAATGCTCTGATTTGCTGTTGCAGTATGACCCAATCCCATGTCTTACACTCCCCTGCATTTATTTTTATCCCACTTTGTAAATTCCCCCTCTTCAAAGCATATGACAAAGTGGGATTTTTTCCCCCACAAAACCTCATGTGATCAATAAATCTGTTAGTCTTTAAGTGCCACGAGACTCCTTGCTTTTTTCGCTTTGCTAGACTAACACAGCTGCCCCTTTGGATCATATCATCACATTACTTAAAAGAGCAGAGGCTTTAAGAAAAACACAATTTATTGAAAGGTTTGTGATAAAATTGTATGAGTTGGCAATACACTGGGCCTTGTCTAGACCATGGGTGAGCATAGGGTTCACCTTCATTAGCTAAGGTGTTGACATGCAACTTCTTTTGCTTATATCAGGATTTTAAATCACATTTGTTAGAACGTAATAGCTAATAATAAAAAAAACAAAGGCCTTTTCTCTTAGTTTCTATATACCCATAAAGGGATTCTGTCAAAATAATCTGGGAAAAAGTTTGGATTTCTTAACGTGCATCCATAAAGATGTAAATACAATTCATAATTTACAGTTATATATTAAGACTACTCTCCTAGTCTCAACTCTCAATGCCATTATTATTAATTTAAATGATAGCCTCACTGAAGGTTAACTATATGGCTATGTGATAATTTCTATCCATTTTAACCACAGGAACACAGCTCTTTCTCTTCTTTTACTGGAAATATGCGATGGTACGTTGAAAGGGTGCTTTTTCAGTCATGGGATGTAACTTGCTAGAAGTAAATCTTCAGCAAGAAGATCTGTTATAATCATCAACTGCTTATGTAATTGCAATTATTTATTAATTCTTGCTCTTTCTCATTAGTGTTATATCTAAGGCAGGTCTAGAGGCTGGGCACTTCTGCTTAACAGGTAAAAGGCGGGGGGGGCGGGGGTTGATCTGCATGGACTTTGTATTTGGATGAGTACAATTAGGTATTAGCATAATCTGACTATGTAGGGCAGGGCTGGTGGTAAATTGTATATGGGCTGATTTGATCACAAATCTTTAAATACCTGTATTTTAACTGAAGAGGGAAAGGAAATATTGTCTTTTCATGATGTGCTATCCTTTGATTGTATAAACCCTGTTCAGCCTATTTGATGGAAAAGTCACCATCAGCAGCACAGAACATGGAAGAGTGAGCAATGCCTCACTTCCTGCCCATTACTTTCTCTTTGCTTTTATTTCTAGGCATGTGAAAAGTGTTGTTCTTGGTCCTGTGTGATGGATGTCCTGGAGGTTACAGTTGTAATGCAGTGGAGGATCTTTGAGCTGTGTGCACAAACTGTCTTCTAAAGGTGAAAGTTCACTTCGTTTGTCTTTGTAGGCTAGGCTCACCTAGAAGAACAATTGTAATTTAAAGGCTGTTGCAGTAATTGTTTTTTGAAACTGAAAACCTCACAATTTCTAAAACCAAGAGGGCAGTATGAATGTAAATATGGTTCCCTCTCCAAACGGAGGCTTCCAGCAACATCACCATACACTGACAAATGTATTGTCTGGATTCAAACACTAATTTTATTGTCGTCCTCATGGATAGGATCCATCTCTCCATTCATTTTCCATTTTATTCAGTTTAACACCTGCATTCTTGGTTCTGCCAAACTTCTAGAAATTTTCCAGTCAGCCCTGATGGCTTGAGAAATTCACCACAGAAGCTGAGGTCTGAGTATTACCTGTCGGGACCAGCAAAATTCTATGTTGTGGAGCTGCATTATCACCTGCTGGGTTTTTATTTTTAAGATATTCATAATTTAATCTCATCACGTTGCTCGCATTTTTAAGGGACACGTTTTTGAGTGTTACTGAGGGGTCACTGTTACTCTCTAAGAAGGTAAACCATTGTCCGTTTGTGAAACTTCTTGATGTGTTACAGTCTCTACAAAACAATGCATTTGCACATTTTTCTTGTGTCCGCTCATTAATTTGTGTGTGTGGGAGAGGGGCTAAGGGCAAAGGCTGAGGCGGTCACACTGAAGAAGTCATAGGCAAAAGAAAAAAAGTATAGTGCAGCACTATGCCGTGTTGTAGCCTGTGTTGTAGCTACATCCTATCGTGACAGTCTGGTGTCTTTACATGCGCTGTTTGTGTGGGTTTTCTTATCTCCTTTTATTGCGTTTCAGGTGGGAGGTTTGCTCCCCTTCCTTAGCAGCCAACACACGGTCATAATGTAAGCTCACCAGATGTCCCTGATTTCGTGCTCTGCCCAGAAATGTCCCTGGTTGGCTTTGTGACCAAAAAGTGGTTTAAAAATGGGGCAAAATTGTAATGAATAAATGTGAGACAAAGAATAAAATGTAACAGCTGCACCACACTTCAAATTTTATTTGTATTTTACACAGCCAGGGTGTGGAAGGCTGCCCCTGTTTCCAGGAACGTGGGCAGCAGCCACCTGCTTCCCTGCTGGCAGCTGGGACCAGGTGGGGCGTGGGCAGCTGCCACCAATCCTCCCAAGAGGCTGCTGCCCAACGACCCGGGACCGGGAGAGCTGACGTCCTGAAAAATCATTCCAAAACTCTGGTCAGCAGCAGCCTATCCCCATGCGGCATCTATCCTCATTGCAGCGTGGCCCCTTGCAGTGCTCGTGGTTTCCTTGACGGGACCCCTTCGGTAATTCGTTGGGGTGTGTGACACTCGTGTCTAGGGCAGGGGTTGCCAAACTTTTCTCCGCCGTGGCACAGCTTAATTGCATTTTGCATCACGCCACCTGCTTGTGGCCATGAACTCATGACTATTCATAAGCCAAGCTTTTCCAAGAATGCCCTGGTGTAGCTGCTCAGGCCTGAGGGCACCTGGGGCAGGGAAATGTGGCTTGATGGCTTGGGTGTGCCATGACATGCAGAAGGTCCTGGGTTCAATTCCCAGGGGGCTGGACTTGATGATATCACAAGGTCCCTTCCAGTGATATATGATATGATATGATATGAAAGACTCCTCATGAATATGCATCAGTTCACTTGGCAACTACAGGGCCTGGGCCTCAAACTCCCCAGAGGGCTCCAGGCCACCAACTGCCACCTCCTTGTGAGGCTGAGGGGAGCAGCCAGCTGGGGGGCGGGGCTGCTTGATTGACAGCTCAGGGAGGCGACGCGCCTTCCCGCGCGCCCGGCCGGAAAGCGCGCGAGAGCGAGCGGGCGGCACGCGCACGCGCCGTCGCCGGCCGCGGGAGCCGCCCTCCGCGTGCGAGGGGGCGTGGCCCGCTGGGGCACGCCGGCGCGGGGATTGGGCCGGGCGCCGGCGCGCGCGCCCCGCTTTGTGCGGCCGGGGCCCGTGGCGAGTGGGAGGGGAAACCCCGCGCAGGGGGCGCCGCCATCTTGGATAAGTGGGGGATGGGGCGGCAGTAGAGCCGTCAGCGCCGAGCCCTCGAGACGGAGCCTGTCGCCGCCGCCGCCGCCCCGCACCGCCCGCTCGCCCGGCCCAGGTGCCCGCCTCGCCCTCGCCCCCGCTCCGGTGCCGGCCGCCCGTGTAGGCCTCGCCTCAGCCAGCCCGCCCGCCCGCCGACCGGCTCCTGCCTCAGGCCTCGGCCCCGAGCTGGGGGAGCCGGGCCGGAGCTAGGCCTCGCTTGCGGCCTCCGCTAGGCCGCAGCCCCCTCAGCTGCTCTGGCATGGTCATTGGCGGGCAGCTCGGGGGGCTGGAGATCCGGGGTCCTCACTCAGTGGGTCTGGCGCTAGCTGAGCGGTGGGGGGTGCTGGGAAATTCAGGGGTGCAGGGGGAGGTTTGGGGTGCTCATTGAATTGGTCTAACCCCAGCTGAGCCCTGGGGGGTGCCGGGAAACGGGGGGTGCCGGCTGAATTGGTCTGACACTAGCTGATAGCTGGGGGAGGTTGGGGTGCTCACCCAGTTGAGCTGTGGAGGGTGCTGGGAAGTTCAGGGGTGCAGGGGGAGGTTTGGGGGTGCTCACTGAGTTGGTTTAACACTAGCTGATGGCTGGAGGTGTGGGGGTGCTCACTGACACTGTTACTGGCTGACAACTTGGGAGTGATGGGACATGTAGGGGAGGTTTGAGGGTGCTGGGGTGCTCACTAAATTAGCCTAATACTTATTGATTAGCTGCCTCTTGGGATGCTGGGAAATTCAGGGGGTGGAGGGGATTGTTTTGGGGGTGCTCACTACATTGGTCTAACATTGTTAGCAGCTGGCAACTTGGGGGGTTGGAAATTCAGGGGTGGGTGTAATGGGGTGTAGAGGGAGGCTTGGGGGTAGGGGGTGCTTGCTGAATTGGTCTGCTAGCGGACAGCTGGGGTGCAGGGGGAGGTTTGGGGTGCTCATTAATTTGGATAACATTGTTACTAGCTGACAGCTGGGGGGTGTTTTTAGGGAAATCCCTGCAGGGAGGCTCATGGGGGGAGCACTGCACACCTGCCTTGTGTACGTGTGTGTGTGGGGGTGCTTGCGCATTGCTGCAGGCTGCCTGGGGTATTTTACAGCTGGTCTCTCTGATTCTGTGAGTTCTCTGATCAAAACAAGGAAGGAGACTGAGGAAGTGGGATTTTCTCCCAGGAAAGCTCATGCAATAAATGAATTTTTTAGTCTTTATGCACCATGGGACTTTTTGTTTGTTTAGCTGAACTAGACTAAGCTGGCTTCTCCTGTGGAGCTTTGGTGGTTGTTTCAGGCAAGGTGAATTTAAAGCGTCCCATCTTCTGTACAGGAATAACAACAAATCCTCCTGACCAGTCCCCAACACAGTCTCTAGTTCACTTTTCTTGCAGACAGAACTAGTTGAGATGCTGCATGAGAAAATGGATAAGAAGACTCGGATCCTTGTTTGATTTGTCCATTGGGTTTCTGGATTGCCTTTTTAAGGATGTTAATGCCCTGGTGTGGGCGGGTGGCATTGTTGTCACAAGCTTGTTTCCAAACTAAAAGTCTGCTGGCATCATCTGTTTTGCAAAGCAAGGAAAGGTGTCTTTTGGGATCTGCTTACAGTTCAAGTCCTTATTGTTGTGGCCTTTTTTCTTACTATTTATTCCTAACAGTCTTCAGTTGACTGGCTGCTTGAGGGTGGAGGGACACACAAGTTGAGTCAAGATTGTATGTGGAAGACTATTTGGTGGTGACCATCTTGAAAATATGAAAATGCAATCCTGTGCTAAAAATGATCAGTGAGCTCCAAAAAATATTTTGATGTACGGTTTTGAACTAAAACGGCTTCTGTAATGGAAGTAACTTTTTTTGTATTATTAATGTTAACAGAAGCATCTTGCATAAAACAAATGTCCTGTCACACTTTAACACATTTATTTTTGTTTTTTAATAAATGTGTTAGCCTTTAAGTGCCACAGGCCTTGTTTTTGTTTTACTGAACTAGACTAACACAGCTACCCCTTTGGGTCTTGGCATCTTGCATAAATACAACTAGAGACTTTCTGGCCACAATGAAAGTAAACTTCTAAATCTTTGAAGAGAGATTTTTCTCCCCCTAAAGGTTTAGTCTTTAAAAGTGCCACCAGATTCCTGGGGTGGGTAGATGGGTTCATGGAGTGTTTTGTTTGTTTGTTTTACTGTTTTTATATCATAACATGACTTAATCTTGGTTTGGGATGGGGTCTCTATGTTGGGCAGATTACAAATATAGCTAAGAATCCCTCTGCCTTGGAGAAGGTAACATTTAAAAAGGCAAGTTATTAACTCCAGGGAAAGAGCAACCAACCACTTAATTCTGAACTGAGGTAAGAAATTCCAGTCACTTGGTTTTTTGACTTGTGGGAGACCTCAAAATTGGGAAAACATGGCATTAGAAGTGTACTGGGTATATTTTTGTTATGAATGAAGTCATGAGTAAGGAAAAAATGAAGTGCTTCCAGTATTAAAATGGGAAGTTTTGAAGTACATTTAGAAACATGTTACCTTTATAATTTTAGGTTTATTTCCATACTTTTTGGTATCCAGTTGGCTCTCTTAAGGCTTTTCTTTCCCCACATCTTCCTGGACCAAAGAAATATGTACTTTTCCTGCTAATCAACAGTGTATTGTATTGAATTGGTGACTTAAAAAGCCCAGAAACTAATTGCTGAAGAACTGTGCTAACTTTCCTTCATCTGTCTAGGTGTTAACAAAAGTTTTAGTGCGGTATGTGATTTGCCTTTCTAGGCTTATCTTGGGGTAAATAACCATGGGAGAATGTGGCTCTGCTGCTAAATGAGCAGTGAAAGAAGTGCTACATGTCCAGTTTGCTGAATATAAATATTTCTTCTCATTCCAAGTAGCTTCATAAAGATACAAGGGGGTGGTTTTGGAAGAAATAATGCAATTCCTTGAGCCAAAAAAATAAAAAGTAACTGAAGATCACATCTGGGCATTTTGTGTCAACTTGACTCCTTCCCTTGGTATTATCTCTTGTTTTGAGTGGTCATACCATGCATACCTGATGAAGTCTCCCTAATATTGAGATTTCTGCTCACAGAGAGAAGATACCTGCTGCAGCTGCCTTCGTCTCCTGCTGCAAATTTGTAGAGTAGCATGCTAGTCCAATAGGTTAGCTCAGTGGGTAATAAAGGCATGGTTGTAGTGTTCAACACTGTATCAGTTCAGCTGTGCCACCGTAAGAGAGCATGTGTGGGTGTGTTGTATTGATGGGAGAGAGCACTCCCACTGATATAATAAAACCACCTAAATGAGTGGTGGTGTAGTTGTGTCGGTGAGTGAGCATCTCTGTTGTGTGGTCAGTGCTGTGTTGGTGGGTTTATGCTGGCAAAACTTCTCTCACTTGGGGGGGGGGGTGTCAGTCTACACCCCCTGTTAAGGGACAGAAGTTTTGCTGGCATAAAGGTTAGCATAGATAAGACCTAAGCGTTGGAAAGATTTTTCATTTTTTCCCACTGCTAACTCGGAAGTCTTGGCCTGGGTTCTTGCTGTATAGTGCATCATGCATGCATATTACGGTCCTGAAAGCCAACTTTGCCTTCATGATCCACAGGGGTGGCTGTGTTAGTCTAGTTCAGCCAAACAAACAAGGAGTCCTGGGGCACTTTTTAAGACTAACACCTTTATTTATTGGATGAACTTTCATGGGGGGGATCCCACTCTGTCAGACACATGGCGGTTGGGAGTTTTAGTCTTAAAAAGTGCCACAGGACTCTTTGTTTGTTTTTGAAGACTAACAGATTCCCTAACTGCAAGTGTCTGAAGTGGGATTCCATCACCCCCATGAAAGCTAATACAATAAATAAATTTTGTTAGTCTTTAAAAGTGCCCTGGGACTCCTTGTTCGCTTTGTCTTCAGTGACACCTGTGCATGCAACTCATTGCCTTTAGGTGGGTTGCAAAGGTATAACTCGGGACAGTCACCTCAACAAAGGGCTGTACCCAGTCTCCTCCCCGCCCTCTCCTGGTGGTGGGGAGTGGATTCTGCAGCTCCCTTTTCTGCACCATGTTGGCTGTGGAGGCTGACTTAGTAGTCCCCTTTTTGTGGTAGTGTGGGCGGTGCCGGCAGCAGGGCAGAACGCTGTGTGTTGCATGCACATAGATTTGAAGCCGCTTTTGGAATGTGTCGCACAGGTTGCCGACGCCTTGTATACCAGAAAGGAAGAGTATTAATTGCTATGATTTTGCAGTGCGAAAGGGATAAAGAAATTCTGTGATTGTTGTCAGTTAAGAAAACAGGTGACTAAAATCAGAAAGGGAAAACTGCTGTTTCAAGAGTTGTCCATAGTCATAGGAGAACTGTACTTTAAATCTGAGAGTTAAGTGTGAAACTTTGAAACTGCTTATGCTTGTAAACCAACGCAAAATCTTCTGCACACTGAATCTTTCCCAAAAGAGTCTTGTTATGGCATGTCATGTTATGTGTCTTCTGGATTTCTTTGTATTTTTTTTCCCAAAATTCCTCAAACTTCCTGTATTAAAGAACACGTAAGTGCCCTCAGTTCAATGTGCACATATATAATTCTTCCAAATAAAGTTTGTGTTTGGGAATGGAACACACTTTAAGCTAGGTTCATATATAACAAATAGGCGGGGGTGTGAGGCAAACTTTAAGAACATTATCATGCATATATTTCTTCTAGTTTTCCTTGAGAAACTTAAGTAGACTGAAATAAAATGCTTAGGTATCTGCCTTAAATAACGTGATAAGTAATGTAAACTAAACCATCATTCTGTATTTTTAACCCCTTTTAAATACAGCAACCATTGTTTTGGTGCATCCTGCAGTCTATTTAATGGAGATATGATGAGGTGATCTGACATACTTTCTGCCATTTAAGTATAAAATTTACTTTCTCCTATGGAGCAATGTCTGATAATTTTATATTTCTGCTAGTAGTACTGAGAGGTTCCCTTCAATAGCATAAACAACCTTGATATTGCCAACAAATTGAGGGCAATGATGTTTTATGATAAATTAATAACTTGACAGTGATTCTGATGACTTTATATACAGTTTATATGCCACTGTGTAATACCTGATGATTCCTCTTTGCTTTGAGCGGTAGTAGTAAGATTCCAGAGGTGATTTAGCCTATATGTGTTGTCTGTGGCACACTATCTGTTTTCACCTGGTTGTTCCTGTACTACCTCCTGTAAGGAGGAAGAAGATCAGAATGCAACACAAGCAAAAATGTTGTGAACTACACACACTGTCTACCCAGCAACTAGGCTAAAAATTGATACCTTATTCATCAAATTTGTTCCTCTTGTGTATTCTCACACCTGCTGATTCCAGTGACTGACTTACTGGTTGCATTTTACTCCTGGATGGTTTAGTTCTGCTATACTGAGAGCAAGTGTTGTTTTGTTCAGTCACACAAACAATAGTTCACAATGTGCCAGGTACTCCCAGGCAAACCCATTCAAGCTCATGAAGTTGTACAGATACAACTAAGGGCCTAACTGAACTTGTAGAGAGAAATTCCCCCCCCCCCCCCCCCAATCCTGTGTACCACCAGTGACAGTAATCATGATCCTTTCAGCTCAGGATGAGTGTATGACTGCCAGTTAGCATTTCTTGTTTTGTTCTAAACAGAGGAACTTCTGCTTCATCAAGAAAGACATGTGATAACCCATAATGGCATTTTGAATCCCTTTTCAGAGTAGAACTGCATTCTAATGCTATTGTCATAATTTGAAGGCATAACTGCTTTCTGGAGTTGATTTTATATGTGTGAAGAAGGTGTGTGCTTAGATGACTGTGATGGGAACTAGAACTTAATTACTGAGACAGTATGTCTAAAACACATGGATTATAACCAGTATTCAATTATAGCTTGCCATGAGCTGAAGGTAACTTAACATGACTGACTAGTCCACTTTCAAGGTGTAGGAGATGTATGGAGTACTAGTGTTGCAACATTAATGTGGATAAAAGGACTTCTGAATAGCACTAAGATGCACAAAGAGAAGTAATAAGTAAGGTTGCTTTAGAGTAGCCTTTTGAGGGTGTGGAATTGGAGCAGGTGAAACAGACTTTACATTGAAATGGGTCCATATGAAACTATGGTTCTGGACTGTAATGAAATTGAGGTGGAGGGTGGAAATTACCTGTAGACCACTTTTTTCTTTGAGGATTTGGCTACAAAAGACAAGACTCGCATAAGTCATTAAATACATTGCTAAGTACTTGGATAGAAGTGTACAGTAAAGCAACCTTCAAATGAATGAAACTTCTCAGCGGGATTATAAGAGAGCTTTTTTGTGAATGTAGTCTTGAATTTTTCTGTTTTTTTTTTCTTTTTTTTTTTTTTTTTTAAATTTTTTGCTAAGTTAATTGAAGGGTAACTACAGGACAAAAATAGATCTTCCATGTCCTGAAACTGGTAGAGAGACAGTGTGTGTGTGTGTGTGTGGTTTTTTGTTTTTTGTTTGAGCAGAATGCCTTCCTTCTAAACTAGAAGCCAGTGCCTATCAACATCCTTGTCTCTGGGGAGATAAAGCACCTAACATGGGGAGCTAGAACCAAGAAGATGCTGGGGAGTCTCAACAGGATGAGGATGCTTTGCATTTTTTATTCTTAAGTTTGGAAATGTGAGGGAGAGAGGATACACCACAGGAAGAATGGCAGAGGAGACCACTGAAATGACAGTTAAGCTGGTAAAGTGTGTTGTATGCATCAGTGTTTCTTGGAAACATTTTCCATAGTTCTTCTTGTCCTCTGCTGGATTAGCAGTACCTACAGTATTGAGACCTGATGATAATTACTGCTGAGTAGTAGTATGGCCCGGTGTACAGGCCACTGAGAGGGGTCTCTTGGAGACCCAGGTTTTCTTTCCCCCCTGCTGGGTGACCTTGGGCAAGTCATATTACTTCACTGTGAGTCAGCTTCACCTCTGTAAAACTGGGATAATACTGGCTTCCCTTGTAAGATTCTGAGATGAACTGATGGAAAATAAGCAAGGAGTCCTGTGGTACTTAAAGACTAACAAAATTTATTGCATGAGCTTTGGGAGAGAAAATCCCACTTTGTCAGATGCTTTGAAGTGGGATTTTTCTCCTACAAAAGCTCATGCAATGAACAAATTTGTCAGTCTTTAAGTGCCACCGGACTTCTTGCATATTTTGCTGAACTAGACTGACGCGGCTACCCCTTTTGGATGATGGAAAATACTGTATCAGAATTCACTATATTGTAGGGTGTGTATTAATGTGAAAAAAATCATTGATGTCCGCAACCCAACAATTGCATCTTTGAACAAAGCGTTCCAGTCTTTGACTGGCAGCAGCAGGGGGTGCTGACGGTCTGCAACTCCAGTACTGGGTCCTGATCCTTGGTTTGAAAATCACTGGACTAAATCATCAAAGTCCTTAAAAATAAAATACTGTGCGTGGCATGTTTACGTGGGGAAGTTGAACTGGTTTAACCAGAATCATGAAATTAAACCAGTTGGGCTAAACAAGCACAAGCCACTGAGTGCTTCTTTCAGTGAAATCAGTTGGAAGCTTGTTTTTTCCACTTCCAAAGAGTACTGAAAAATGGAGCCACTGTTAAAGCAAATCAGCGTAGTTGTTCAGATTCAAACAGCACATAGGAGGGAGGTGAGGGGAAAGGGTGTGTGTCAGAGAAAGTTATGTTGTTAACTAGTGTGGTTCAGACTAGTTACACTTTAAACTGGTACAGTTCTGTAGACAAAATCATAATTCTCCAGATTTCACTCCGTTTTCTGTTCCAGTGCTTGCCGTAGGAAATGAATGCAGTCATTAAATAGCCCTGTATTTCAGAGGTCTCAAACTCAAATCACCCCACAGGCTGCATGAGGACTAGTACATTAGCCTGAAGGCCGCACCACTGACACTGATATTTGCAATATCGTTCTATGAAAAGGTAACACTAGTGCTGTTGCGGGCTGCAGGAGATAGTTTTAGGAGCCGCATGAAGCCCACAGGCCATGTGTTTGAGACCCCTGCTCTAATTCCTCTTTCATGGTGATCCGCATTAGGTTATGGGGAGTTAATTTTTAATGTGGGGTTTCCTTGAGGCCAGGGTTCTGTCAGAGGAGTAAGACTGGGCAGAGATAATTCTGTTGCTGGGACTGAAAGCCATGACAATGGGATAAATGCACACAATCTCATCAGATGTGAATACAGGTGATTTTGGTGTAGATGATCCACATGAGGGTCACTAGACAGCTGGTGTGCTGTAACTGCCAATTACATCAAAACATGATAGTTCTGTGCCTTGTCTTAAGATTGCTAGCTATCTGGAGCAGAAACTAACTTCTCTGTACAGAGCCTAACACGTTAGTTTCTTTTTCCTACTTTCCAACACACACAGTGTCTAATCCTCTGTTGTGTTTTGAGGCATGGACTGCTGCTGTCTTTAAATCAAAAAGACAGAATGCCTCTTGTGGTATTTAAAACTTAAGTTTTGTAAGTTCCAAATGGGTAGCCATGTTAGTCTAGTTCAGCAAAACAAACCAGGAGTCTAGTGACACTTCCAAAGATTAATACATCTATTTGTTGCATGAGCTTTTGTGGGAGAAATTCCCACTTCCTCAGATGCTTGAAGGTGGAGAAGTACAGATGAATGGGAGGAAGGTAAATGCAGGGAAGCATAAGTCATAGGATCAGGTCAGACTGTTAAATCTGTGCAATTTAGATCCAAACAATGGACTACAGCATATAGGAGGGAGGTGAGGGAAAGCAAAATTACCTGTTGTAATGGGAGGGAAAAACCTGTAGTTTGTATTTAACCCCATGTTGATGGTGTCAAATTGCATATGAATTCCAGTTCATGTCCAATTCCATTTGAAGCTTAGTTTTGTTATCTATTTGTGTAAGTGTGACTTTTAACAGATGATCGATGGAGTGATCAGGAAGATTGGAGTGTCCCCCTGTTGATTTTTGAATGTAATTTCTGGTGTCAGGTTTGTTTAGTTTTTTGCACAGAGGTTGTCCTGTTTGTTCAAAGTAGGTGCCTTGATTAGGTGCTGTGATGGTGTCTTTTGTGCAGATTTGTGGGTAGAGCTGGCAATGTGGTTTGTTACAGGGATAGATGTCTGTTAGGTCAGTAGCTGCTGGTGAATAGCTTCTCAAGGTTTGAGCAGGAGTAGGGGGTTTTCTGTAAAGAAAGAGAAGTCTCCAGCCCAAGGCCTGGGAGAGTGAGGGGATCGTCTTGTAGAATAAGCTGTAGGTCCCTCCTGTGCTATAGAGATTTGACTTGAGCATTGTAGGTGGTGACTGGTGGCTTTTTTTTTTTTTTTTCCTCCTCCTTGGGTTTCTCCTGTAGTAGTTAACCTCTGGGTACTACAGGAGAAGCCCAAGGAAGTAAACAGGACACCACCAGTCATCATCTACAGTTCCCAGGTTGGGGACAAAATAATGGATTAGATGGACTTTTTAGTGACCTGCTTGGAAACCCTGATGCTCCAAAGTATTGATCTAACAAGTTGTATAAAACTGACTATAACTTCTCAGCAAGTTAGAAGCTAATTTCAGATTTCTGTATTAGATCAAAAATGCTTTCAGACACCTGGAAATGGCTGGCTGAACTTGACTTAGCCTGTTAGGCTCCTGAGTGGTCATTAATGTCTTAAAATTAGGATCGCAATTATACACTCATAAGTAATAGTTGGAATGGCAGTTCTTGAGCTGCTTCATGTAGCATGCTATTTCAGTACTGATTAGACACTTACATGGTGGTTGGTGCATAACATTGATTCACATTCTACATTTAAGTTCTGAGGCTTCATGCACATTTTTTTGGAAGCGATACAGCACAAATGTAGACTGAGAGGCTTATGTACACTAATTTATTAAATTGTATTTTAACAGTTGAAGATTCTGATTGATCATTCAAGAAATATTTGACATAAGCTTTGTTTCTAAAATCTCTTCTTGATGAAAGCTCTAAACAAAGGCTAGAAGAAGTTAAGACTTTCTCTGATCTAGTCTAAATTCAGCGGTTAGCTGTCATAGCTACATGTGTTAGAAGTTGGGGGGAAATGTTGCACCCCAGGTTGCCATAAGTATGCTGGCAAAAGCCTAGGGCCTGCTCTGTGCTTCAGAAAACTTATTGAAGTTGCTCAGAATTGTGAAATTTCATGCCTTGTGTGCTGTGGTCAACAGAAAAGTTCTTTACCCTATCGTGAAAGAAAAGGCAGGAGCCAGACTTAAATTTTTTCTGCTCTTGCTAGTTCAACAAACCTATTAAAGTTTTTTCTGATGCTGTTGCTCCTGGGGGTAGTCTGCTTCCTTTCCAGCATAAAACCTGGCAGATGCCATCAGAAAAATCTCTGGCATCTGAGTGTGACTACAGTAGGAGGAAAAAAAAAATGCATTGACATTGAAGTTGTGTAGTTAAAATTGTTAATTCACCTGACGCTGGAAAAAACTCTATAAATATGCTGATCTTCAGAAACGTTCAAAGAAATATTGTTCTACATCTGGGAACTGGTGCTGTAATCTTAGAAGATCCTCAAGTTTTCAATACGCAAGGGAGAAATTTGATGCAGAAGTTACAGCTCAGCGAGTAACGTTCATCCCTGAATCAGTCAGATGCAGTAAATTGTGATATGACTTCAGTGGCTAGAGATCTAATTCCGTATAAAGAGGAACCCCTCTCTAACTGGAGGCAATTGGCCATGCTGTAGGGGGCTGGGGGGTTGGAAGAGAAATAGTACGCACAGAAGACGTTGAACTAATGAGAATACTTGATGTTTAAATAGCACTTATTCATGTTTGGGGGCAGCACTATCTTAATTTTAAAAGGGGGAGGAGGGTAGAAAATCAGGTGCATTAGAAGGGTCACCAGGGCAAGTAACGAAGGGACAAAAGGTGCCAAGGAGAGACATCGGAGCAGGACTAGAGCTCATCATAGACTTTAAGGTCAGAAGGGACCATCATGGTGATCTGTTCTGGCCTCCTGCATGATACAGGACATGGCAATATTTTGAAGTAGTAAAAGGAGTCTTCTTGAAGCAGAGGGACTAGTTCATAAATGTTGTATTCACAAGGACTACACTTGAAGCTTTTAAGCAGGTATCTGAAATAAAACTGTTTGGATTAAAAATGGCACCTGTTAAAACAACTTGAATTGATGAACTAAGCATTCCTTTCTCCTATCTAAACCTCCAGAATAATTCATCTTCTTTCTTTAGTTCACCATTTATAGTAAAGTTAAGTAAAAATGCCTTTAACATACAATTTATATATCAGTTCCTAAAAGAAAATAAGTTACTGAGGTCAGTTCACTGCCTGTCTGGGTGACAAAGCAATGCTTGTTGACTAATTTCCTGAACATCTGACTTGAGGCTTTAGTCTCTCCAAGCCCTGGGGTAGGAAGTCTAGTCTCCTCAACAGACAATGGAGCCTGAAGTAGCCTTCTCTCTAAAGTGATCTACGTTAGCTGACTCAAACAATGCAAAGGAGGAGTCCTGTGGCACTTAAAGACTAACATTTATTTATTGCATAATTTGTAAACCTAATTAGTATAACAATTTGTTTGTTTTTGAAAGTGCCACAGGACTCTTTGTTTTACTGAACTAGACTGGCCAGTCTGCCCCTTTGGAACTTCAAATAATAAGGTCTGCATGTTAACTCTGGGAAGCATCTTGTGGTACTCTATATTTGTTGTTTGTAATGGGAATTTGTTTATGGCTTTGGTTCAGATCTTAATGTCCTCTTTCAGAAGAAGTTTTGGGATTTACTTAACTATTCCAAAAGAGTGTTCTAATCTAAATTGTGGCTAGCATACTTCAGTGCAAGCCTGGAAGTTGGAATTCTATTCTCTTCTTTGCTGCACTATCTGCGCTAAGGAATCTGCTTGTATAATGCATGCACTCCCACTGGAGTCGTCTTTGTGGAGCAGCTAACTATGGCAGCAGTGGTGAGTCTCTGGTATGGACAGTGCTTCATAACATTCAGTAAAAGACCCTTCCATGCCATGTATCTGGTGCTCTAAGTACTTGCATATCTTAATCCACTGACTGTATAGAAATGCAGTAGAAATCTGAGATGGGGATAAAAGGGTAGCTGTAGGAAAATATGAGTTGATTGTATACTCATAGAGGGAGGGATGTATCTAAATCAGTAATTTTAAGTGGTTAATCTGTATTGCTGACCTACTGTATTTCTTATTTTATAGTGCCACAATGGCCACTGCACCTTACAATTACTCTTACATCTTTAAGTACATCATTATTGGTAAGTATGAACTTAACATCTCTTTTGTAGAGTAAAAACATAGTTTGGATTAAATGCTTAGGGGGGTATACATGAATGCAATTTCAATTGTCCGTAGGCACCTGAACTCTGGGGTTGTTTCAAACTGAAGTCTCTTCTAGAGATTGTGCCTTTCCCTTTCTCTTTTCATCCCCTATTCATTTTTTTTTCTTCATCTTCAGCCCCATGAAACTTGATCTGTGGAATACTATTTTAAAGTTGGTGGCAAACAAGCACTTTGGTGTGTGTGTGTGGTTTTTTTTTTTTTTTAAACTGAAATCCAGCAAGCGTTACTTTTCATCCTGCTACTGTTGGCTGATATACGTAGCGGTTGCCCAAAGAAAGAGCAGTCCAAACAAAGCCATTGAAAGAAAAATCACACCAAGCAAGTAGTCTCATGGCACTTAAGTGTCTCAGGAGTCCTTGCTTGTTTTGCAAAACTAGACTAACATGGGTTCCCTTTTGGAACTACTTGAGTGTGTTTGTCTCAGTGGAGAGCATTGTGCTCTACATACTCCTTGCAAGGGCAGACACAGTTGTGAGCAGAGCAAGTGCAAGTTTGGTATTCTGGTAGTTGAGTGGAGCTATATTCTGATGCAATCTTGCACTATTAGAATGTCAGTCACTAGCTCCTTGGGGTTGACAGTGGCCCCATTTTTTGGCTGTTTTTGGTGCCCAGTGCACACTTCCACACTGTAGAAAGTCCTAATATAGCCAAGTTGTTTGCCACTCCTCCCACCCCCCCCCACTGATTTTAATAATGTTCTACCCACCTATGCATGATGAGATTTAAATCTAATTGTATATCTATAGCACAGCAGACATGTCTCAAATTTAGTTCTTACTATTTTAGAAGGCTGTGGGATGATACAACAAAAATAAATTAGTGCATTTGGCAAAAACTGGAATCCAGTTAAAATTCTCATACGTTTTATAATTTTTATTAAATAGAAGTACATGTTAACTTTTAAAGCATGTTTTGCATTTGAAACTAATTTATTATTCACAAATGGTGGTTTAAATGTTTCTGATAAGTTTGCATGTAGATTTTTTATAATTAGCACATCTTATCCTTGCACCTCATTTTTATTCATAGATGGGAAGAGAAAAAACAAGCTTTACTGCTTTTTCAACTCCATTTGGTTTCTCAACTTAAAACTGACCTAGCTGAATTGACAGAAAAGAAGATAACATTCTGTCTGAACTTGCAGAAAAGGCTAATGCCGTCAAGTTGGTTTAGCACTTCAACAAACTCTAGCTCCAACTTCTTGGCCACTGATTTCCACCAGTTCAGTGTTCTGGCTTTGTTTTAAAGCTTTGGCAGCAAACATGTATTGCTAGAACATTATTTAAATGATTAATAAGTCTAGGCCTTAACATAGGTAGCCATAATTTTTAAAGAGATTTTTCACTTCCAAAAATAGAGGTATTTAAATAAAAACTGGGCATAAAATTAGTAGTTAGCCATCCTGCAGGTGTGTAGAAAGATGCTGGTAATGCAGCACCAGTTCTGATTTATATTGCAGAACGCACAAGAGCCAGTCGAGAGCTCAGAATTTGGGAGGTACAAAGTCTTTGGACGAGCAGTTCAGAGTCTGGGCTATTATCTTAAGTTCTGATGTAGTCTGTACCTGTCTTCACCAGGAAAACTAGAGTTCGACTTGGCCTTGGAGAAAGCTTTTGCGTATGCTGTACTTAGGTTTTTTTTTTCCCCTTAAAAAAGACTAAAAATCAGTCTGCAGCCATAGTGTGACTTAGAAATACCTGAAGAGGATTTATGTACCTGCAGTAGGATGCTTCCTGTTCACATTTACAGTGCTACCTATGACTCTTCAGTAACCAATTCATACTAGGGACTTTACTGCTGGCTTTCACTGGCTGGCTACTTGTGCAAGGTTTGCCTGTGCAACCCTACATGGTGCTGCTGCTTTTAAATGCCAAACTACAATCTTTTCGGGGGGGGGGCTGTGTAGCAACATGGACATCCAGGTACCCATGGGTATGATGGCATGTAGTGGAGCTTAGGGGAAGAGGAGCTATATTGGCTTTAAGCTTTCTACCCTGGAAGCTCCCGGGTGTGCCCCTTAGGCCAAAGCCCACACCGTTTAGCGCTGGTATGGTAGTGAATTTCTCCAGGGGCTAAGTGGCTCTTCTAGTCATTCATGCTGGTGTAACTGCGTAAAAGGCCATGGTTTGGGGGGCAGCGGCTGTTACTTTTATAAATGGAAAGAAATAACATTTCACAAAGCTGTGGAATCACTGGAACCAGCTGATCGAGGACACAATTGCATGCAGTAGGTCTAGATGTAGGCTTCTAATATCTTTTGACTGCTTTAACACTTCAGGCAAACTAGGGAAATATCTAAATGAAACAAGCATGAGGTGGATGCACAACTGGTTGAAAGACCATATTTACAGTAGTTGCCAAGGGTCTGCTGTCAGACGAAGGATATATCAGGTGGCGTCTTGCAGAGCTTTGTCAGATTCATGAAGAACTTGGATGATGGAGTGGGGAATATGCTTATAAAAGTTGCAGGCACCACCAAGCTTTACTTTGCAAATGTGCCGTGGATACAGGATTAGATTTCAGAATGATTCTGGTAAATGGGAAACTGCTCTGAATTCAGTGAGATGAAATGTAATGACATTTGCAAAGCACTACATTTGAGGAAGAAAAAGAATAAATGCACAAGAAAACTACCCCTCCTCCTTCGCCCCCCAACAGCAGTACTGCTGAAATAGATCTGGGGATTTTTAATTTATGATCCGCTGTATGGATCAGCAATGTGACATAACTGAGAAAAATGCAAAATCCCATTCTAGACTGTATTATTAAGAGCATCATCTGTGAGATGTGGAACATAATTGTTTTGCCTTGTCCAACACTGGTGAGTCCTCAGCTTATGAACTGCGTTCACTTTTTGGCCAGCACAATATTTAAGAAAGATGTGACAGTCTTGAAGAGAGCAGTGAAAATAAGAGGTTTGGAAAATGTGAGCTACAAAGAAAGACTGAAAGAATTGGGCCTGTTTTAGTTCAGAGGAGAAAAGGCTGAATGGGCTAAGTCTTCAGAAGTCCTCTAACAACGTCTTAAGTGTGGTGTCCTACCCTTTGTGTGCATGGAGAACAAGATGTAATCTCAGTTTGTAGCAAGGGGTTAGGCTGGATGTTTGGAAAAGCTTTCTAACTGTGAAGGTAGTGGAGTGCTGGAACAGGCTCTGGAACCTCTGTTACTGGGGATTTTTAAAAACAGGTTAGCCAGATGCTTATCAGGGATGGCCTAGGTTTACTCAACCCTGCTTCACTGCATGGGGATGGACTAGGCGACCTCCTGATGCTTCTTTCCACCCCATGTTTCTGACTTTTTACGGCTGTCTCGGTAGGATTGGGCTCACAGTCTGGCTCATGCAACTTTAAAGGTTGGTATGTGGGTGACTTTGTAGTAGCAACTTTTGCTTACTGGTATGCAAATCAAGGTTTTTAAGAGCCTTAATTGTTTTTCTCTTAACGGGGCTCTTCTTATCCTTTACACTTTATTGGTTAATTCTGTATTGTGTGAACCAAATCTGGGTTGGAGCCTAATGCAGGACTAAAATGACAGGGCAGCAGCTGAGCTGTTGGGAGATGCCTGCCTTCTGGTGTAAAACATTTATAACTGAAATGTCTCCTTTGCTTGAATGGCTGTCATTGTAGCGTTTGAAACTCGTCGCACTTCTGAAAATGGCCAGCTTGGTATTTCCCTCACTGAGTGCATAACTAGTTGGATTTCTGTGACCTTAAAAACCTCAACTAGTGATACCACATGAGGCTGTAACCTGAACTCCTTTCCTTTTGTTTGGTTTCTTGGATGCCTCTATTCCCTGTGCCCGTGAACAAAGCCTTTGGGAAAGGTACCTCTACCTGAGTGTACTGTGGACTGTTGCTTTCTGCGTACAGGTGTAGCAAAGGGTGGTCCAGCAAGCCACTTATGTGTTCAATGGAAAGCTTGTCAGATGTGCTCAAATGGAAGAAATTGTAGTTTCTGAAGCATTTGTTATCAGTGCAGTAACTGTTTTCTCTCTAACAGGGGACATGGGTGTAGGAAAGTCCTGCTTGCTTCACCAATTCACAGAAAAGAAATGTGAGTATCTTTGTTCTGAGCCTCAGCTTTAACTGATGGTGTGCTGCTTTTATCTGCCTCCCTACTCCCAAAAGCTGTTTTCTAGCATGTCAAGTTCCCTCTTGTGCTTCACCCACTGTAAATATGCAAAATCCTCATAGACAGAAGTAGCTGTCTGTCTGGTCACCTGTTAGTTCACAGAAGTTACTCTAGCCTTTAGTCCACAGGTCCGTACATTGCCAAAGCATACATGTAACAGGAATGGTGCTAGGAAAGGCCATGCTATGTGCTGGCTTCTGAAAGTGTGGTACTAAACTTCAAGCACAAATCCTACTCAGCATACTCACTAAGTATTCCTACTTGCTTGCTTTGGTGTTGGTGAGAGCAAAGTCTCTTGGAATCCGAAAGCTCACTTTGAAGGGAGTTCATACTTTTGACATTGAGTGGGATACGACTGCTAAAAATCAAAGGAAGCCTCCTTCATGTTTAAATAACATTGTAGTTTATGGCTTGATTGTTGGGACTCACAGCTGCTGCTTCTGCATGATACATTCTCCTGTGTGTGTCGTTCATAACCTGTCTTATAACTGCAACATCCTTTTTTTTTCCTCCTCTTCCCTGCTAAGAGATGTGGTACTTGATCATTTGTATGTCTTTTTTTGAGTGTTGCTTTGCTAGTTTTCTTCTTCAGTGGTGGTAAAAGTTGGCTCTGGCCCTTAGTATGGTCTTATCCTTTTCATGAAGTGGATAAGGTAGCTTGACTTTTATTTCCGTGGCTTGCAAAATACTTACACAGCTTTGTGTGCACGCTTGACTTTTCTTGGTGAGAACTAGGGTTCTGAAAGTGCCTTTCCAGTGTGACCAGCTTTAATTGAGGATAGTATCAACCAATCTCCTCTTGCATGTGGCCTGACTTTTGAAGATGTTCTCTGAAAGAATGCTCCAAGTATTTATAACTCATTGACAGTTTCATAAATTGTGATGCAACACAACTTTAAACTTAAATTGATGCACAAAGAGAGAACTAATATACAGCATTCTGCCACAAAATACCCAGAAGTCAGACAGCCAATCTCCTTTGTAGATAAACTTTCAGTAAAATAAAGTTTTGTGGTTTTTTTTTTTAAAGTACATGCCTTCCATGTTTCAGGGTAGATGATGATCTCTAATAGCATTTAGGAAGATGCCTTTCCTGGTGATGTGATTATCCTAGAAGTTTTTACTGAAATATTTCTTAAACCTTCCTCAAGCATCAATTACAAGGAATTCTTCAAGAAGTGATACTATACTGGATGGCTCTCTGGTTTGATCCAGCATGAGCACTCCTGTGGTTGTGTGCAGTGTTTTCATTTCATTCTTTCTTTCAAGCCTTGAAGACTTCAAGTTAAAATTGTTTCCACAAGTAGAGGTTTTGAGGAAATTGAAACTGACTCAGTTACTCAACTTACATTGCCAAACACATCAATGATGCACTTGCAGCTTCTGTTAGTTTTCTGATTTATGAATTGACCATTTGTAAATATTTGGCAGTGCATTAAAACTACTGTGATGTTCTGGAAATAACCTATCACTGAGTGCTGCTTTAAACTAAAAACAATTTACTGTTGGAAAGTACGTTGACCTGTACTAGCTTCCCCCACCCCGTATGAAAGATCTTCTTTTGAGAGGAAGAAGACATCTAGTTGAAAGATGTGAACTTGATTTATCTTTCTGTGACAGTTATGGCTGACTGTCCCCACACAATTGGGGTCGAATTTGGTACAAGAATAATTGAAGTTAGTGGCCAAAAAATTAAACTCCAGATCTGGGACACAGCAGGACAAGAGCGATTTAGGGCTGTAACACGAAGCTACTACAGAGGAGCAGCAGGAGCGCTCATGGTCTATGATATTACTAGGTAAGGTTGTCTGATTTGTCACCTTTAGTTACAGCTAAAATGGGACACTTGATATGATGACTGGTTTATTTCCAAGCCTCTTTGGGACACTGCTTTACAATATCACTGCACTGCATGTGACTCTCTTCTTGGGGTCTCAGTCCTCTTGGTTTTTTCCTAACTACTTAGGTATCTGGGTAGTAGTGGATTTGCACCCTTTCTAATGTGACCTTCCTCATTTCCCCTCCCTTCTGGAAACAGCTAGTGAAAAACTAAATCATTGGGGGTTTACTTTCAAATTACCTTTTCTAATAAATGTGAATTCAGAATTTCACAGTACTGTATAAACAGGCTTCTCCTTAGAAATTGAGTGGCACTAAACTTCTTCTGGGTCTTATTTAGTCATGAAAGATGTTGCCAACTGTAACAGCCTCTTTTGCCCTGTAATCTGATTTGCAGGTATGCCAGTAACACGTTTTATCTGCATGTTCGAGTCAGTGTGTGGAAACAACTCAGGGTCCAGATGGATGTCCTGTAATCAATGCATCACTAAGGGGTGTTGGTTTTGAAGCACCTATTTAATATCTTGCTACACATCCCTTATGAATGTGTATCTAGAAAACTAAAAGGCTAGGATTTTGCCTCATTATCTGTGAAGTAAGATGGTGAGTCTTAAAAAAAACAGGAAGTTGATTAAAACCAGCAAGGAGTCCTGTGGCACTTAAAGGCTAACATTTATTTATTGCATGAGCTTCCCTGGGAGAAAATCCTGCTCCGTAGACACTTTGAAGATGGGGGAAGCTACAGAATGGGAAGAAATAAATGCAGGGGAGTGCGAGTAATGGGATCAGGTCACGCTGTAACAGCAAATCAGAGCTGCTGTTAACATTTAAAACCAAGTTGCATTGCCATGTAGAAACGATCAGGGACAGCTTGGAAGCTAAGCATCAGACAGGAGCTATGGGAATGCATGGTGGGTTTTTAGTTTCTTTTCTGTGAGATTGTCTGTAGGTTATTCACTGGTTAAGAACAAGTGAGCGCTTTCCAATATAAGGAACAAAGCATACAGAAATCTGCTCCTTCCTGCAGGGATTCATGCCTGTACCAGTCAGGTTCCCTCAAAGGAGAGGGAAATGACAAGTGGAATCAAAGCCACGAGATGACAATTCACATTCCCCACAGATATGCACAAGCTAATTGAGTTGTAGTAGAGCCTGCTAGAACAAGAGACACATTGCTGCTGCTACAGAGATCACTGTCCTCCCCCTCACAACACACCTTTGAAGATCCACAGCCCTACACAGGTCGATCACATGTTGTTCATCTCATTCAGTGCACTGCGTGCTCCAATAACTGTGGGTCAGACCAGAAAATTGCAGTGCTCTTGAATGAATGACTGAACTCTCATGGGAACGATAACAGTAAAACATGCTATCACCCATGGATGAACACTTTTCACAAAACAGTCACTCCCTCTGACCTGTCAATTGCCATTCTTGAAGGAAATCTTTCAGAAGACAAGTCTAGGGGCTTAAATTGACAACTCTGCTAGACACTAAAATTCATGGAGCGAAGACACTGAATTTGTTACTTATTACAACAATTTGTAACTCATTAACACTCATTTTTGCCTTATGGGTGCAGAGGTGTTTAGCTGGGCCATTTCACCTTGAATGGTTCTTGAATGTGTGCTAATGACTTACACCAGTGGTCTCAAACTCAAACCACCACAAGGGCTCATGAGGACTAGTGTGTTAGCCCAATGGCCGCACCACTGAAACCTTTTCATACAATATTGCAAATATTGGGAACAAGATTGTCGTTGCAGGCCACAGGAAATAGCTTTAGGGGCCTCATGTGGCCCTTGGGCCACGCACTTGAGACACCTGACTTACACTAAATGATCTGTTCCACCGTGTATTCAGTTGTGACTCCAGAGTGGTCTTCCCAGAGCTGAAGAAGGAAAGAGCTTTGTGTGGTTCCAGAGCTGCTCTCCAGCTTCAATTGGTCCAATAAAAGATAGTAAATCTCACACACTTTCAATCCAGATTCCCTTCATTTGAGCAATCCCTGCTAGTGATCTGCTGAAGAATATATAACCAACACTTGAATATTTTAATTACCAAGTTTTTTTTTAAAGGAGTAGTTAATACAGAATGGTCAGAGAGACTTGATGGGCTGGGTGCAAGGAGAGAAAGCAAACTGAAAGCATTGCCTCTTCTAAGCCAAGAACAAACTTTGCAGGGCATTGCACTATATAAATCCTTGTGTTTAGGGTACAGTTAAGGGCATGTTCTTGTGCTTTAGCGTAGGGTTTAGTGTGCGTGTTTCTGTCTTATATTTTCTCGCATTTAGGGCAAATGGCTGTATGCATCCTGATTTGCTAGAAATAAGGCTTGGCTAAAGAACACAGTCTTCTGCAGCATTACCCAAGCAGTATTTTACAGTTCAGTGTTCTTTAGCGTATTAGCTCAAAATCCTTTAAAGAGTTTTACGTAACCATGTGGTGTAACATGTTGCCCTCAGAGAGAGCAATGATACTGCACCCGTGAAGTAATTGGCTTGTTTGCTATGGAGTCCATGCTGCTTCACGGGTTGGCAGAATTGCTCAGGTTCTCTTCTGAATTCAGAACAGAACAATCGCTTCATCTCTGGGACGAATCTATTTTAAGGTCTTAAAAGTTGTGCTACGGGTGCATGTATAGTAACTACGTACTAGAGTTAAATTCTCCTCACTTGGCTCTTCACAGAAGAAGCACGTACAACCATTTAAGCAGCTGGTTGACAGATGCAAGGAACCTCACCAATCCAAATACTGTAAGTTGGACTCCTTTTTATGGTGTATTTTGTTTTTTTAAATGCTGCTTATCCCAAAACAAATCTGAGGTTGAGACTTGAAATGTTTCCTTGATACATGGTAACATTCTCTTAACTAAGCTTTCAGTGTGCTCTTCTTGATGCGTGGTGAGCTCCAAGTTTATCTGTCTTTCTAGTTGCAGCTTTAGAGCTGAATATGGAACAACCGTTTTGACTTCTCCTGCCCCTCTTCTCTTACAGCTTGCTGCTTTTAAACTGAAGGTTTAACTTGTCCTTTGCTTGGTAATTAAACTTAACTTTGTTCTTAATTTGAAGTACAGTTAAATCTTACCCAAAGAAACTTTCTCCTGGGGTCCTCTCTTCCTCTTGGAGGCCAGGAGATTTTTCCAGCTCCTGTCGTGTGATTCTTAGATTAAATCTCTCACTAACTAATATTTGTCTGACTCTTCATCAAATTAGATCAATTTATCTTTTGTCAGCCCATGAACTCAACCTAGACTCAGTCAAGCCATATTCTTTCAGTTTGTGCATTTCTGGTTGCAGAACAATCCCTTTCCCACCTTTGTGTTGCCCCTACAGTGTTGTGTGCTGGGTTTTTTTTTAGTGTGTATTCAAGGCAAATCAGCTGATGATGTTGAATAGGTGAGAGACTAAAACTGCACTTCTTTTGCAAGCCCTCAGGCCATGGGAATCCCATAGTAGACAAGGGTTGAAGGTGGCATCTGGAGTTCCTGCTATTCCTTTCTTTATGGTGGAGATGTTGCCACAGAAACAGGCTAGATCCCTAGTCTGTCCTGTTAGCTAGAGTAAGGGATGATGGGCGGGTGGCCTGTCACATGTTGTTGAGTCTGGCCTATCAAATGAAGGGGCCACCTGTTTGAGAGGGGAACACTCAAAGTTTGGGGAGCAGCAATAACGGTGCCATGTACAGATGGCTCTGATTGAAAAGCTTGCAGAGATCCTGGACTTCTGCAGACCCTCTAATCCAGGAGAGTTTGCATCAGCTTCCTCTAGCCTGGCTGGCTGTTGGGGAGCAGAGCACTTCCTACTGCCTGGCTGGCTCTCTTAGATACCCTCTTAGTGCCATACCCCTCTCCCATGTATCGTCGGCGTGGGTGTGTGAGGGAGCTGCCGTTACTCTTATATCATCCCTTGGTTGAGGAAACCTTTTTAATTGGGGATGGGGGCTGAAGAGCAGTTTCCAGACTAATGATTTTCTGTTTTGAACCAGGTGATAATCCTCATAGGAAATAAAGCAGATTTGGAAGCACAGAGAGATGTTACATATGAAGAAGCCAAACAGTTTGCAGAAGAAAATGGTTTGTGTTTTGGTTTTGCTTTTCTTTTGTGCTGTCGTGTTTTAGTGAGGCTAGAGGTTTTTAAGTGAGCCTTCCACTTTGGCAACTGGAATGCTATTTTAAAGCACGCTTGAAAAGTAACTTAGTTGTATGTAAAACTTCCATTTCTTCCTCAGTTTTCTAACTTGGCCTACTTTAATACTAGAAATCCATTTTGCATATGGATGTCCTATGTTTAATTAAAAAAAAACAAACCAAAACCCTTACATACTTTAGTGTGAAATTTCATTGCATATTCATCTCAGGATTCGGACTTCAGTGGCTACAGTATGGGTCTTTTGAACTTCAAGTATTTCATGTACCCTAACAGTTTCACTTTTGTTTCTAAACAGGGTTGCTGTTCCTTGAAGCAAGTGCAAAAACGTAAGTGATAGGCCTACTATCTAAAACCAGAATGGTTGCTCTGGACTTATAGAATCATAGGGTTGGAAGGGACCCCACGAGGTCATCTAGTCCAACCCCCTGCCAAAAAAAGCAGGACCACTCCCATTAGATCATCCCACTCAGGGTTTTGTCCAGCTGGGACTTGAACACCTCCAGAGATGGAGATTCCACCACCTCCCTAGGCAACTTATTCCAATGCTTCACCACTCGCCTAGTAAGGAAGTTTTTCCTAATATCCAGCCTGGACCGCCCCAGCTGTAACTTGAAGCCATTGCTTCTCGTTCTGCCCTCTGTTACTACCGAGAACAGTCGAGCTCCCTCCTCCTTGGAGCAACCCTTCAAGTAGTTGAAGGTTGCTATCAAATCCCCCCTCAGTCTTCTCTTCTGCAGGCTAAATAAGCCTAGTTCCCAACAATTTGTTTAAGTAAAACGTTATCAAGTTTAGTACACAGTTTCATGGAGGGACATGGTCTGTGGTTTTGTGGGTGAGAGTGAACTTGATTTCTCAGGGTAGATTTCCTCCCATTTCCTGATTATTTTTATGGCATAGAGCATGCGTAGCATTTTTGCTTTATCTCAACTTCAACTTTTAGCAGCCATCTAGTTACTCAATTGTTGGGCCATCTTCCAAGCAAATGGTTGCTCAGTTGTGATGGGCTGAGGAGAGTTAGAAAAGAACTCCAGCTGGAAACTGAAACTACCAAACTGTCACCTAAGACCTCAGTCAACGCTTCCTCCATCACAGTTGCATTTATGAAAGGGAGCGCTTCATTGTGTGCGTCATGCTGCGCGCTGACTGTAACCCGTTAAATTACGCTGCTCCAGTAGATTGTTCAGCTTCTTCGTTTTCATGACTCTTTTGGTTCTGTGGTGGTCGACGTTTAGACTTGAGGTGTGAAACTTCTCTTGTGGGGAGTGTTTGCAGCTCTTGGACCTGTACGTGGCTACACAGCTGCAAGAGCTGCTCCTGCTGGGTACAGGCATTGTGCTGCCAGAAGCTGCTGCAAGGTGTTACTTTCTGATCTCTCCAAAACAGGAGGGTTATGAATTGTTCCTCTTAACCACCAAGGCAGAACAAGAAGAAATCTGCTTAAATTGCACCAAGTGACATTAAAACAGGGTGTTAGTTAAAAAGTTTTTCCCCTTAGGGTAGTTAACCTGGAACAAATCAGCTAGGGAGGTTGTGGAATCTGTCATTTGGAGGCTTTTGAGAACAGGTTACTCAGGATGGGTTTGGACCTTTGTGGCTTTAAAGCCACAGATGCTATTTTTACAGCTGTGCCAGAGCCTCCTTGCTCCCGGATCTTCCCTCTTTACAGCAGGGAGCCGTGCATGTCCAGTACCTAGGCCAGTGGTTCCCACCATTTTCTCTAATGTGGCACACCTTGCTGCCTTTAATTACTTTGAGGCACACCACCCTATAGTTTCCGAATGAACTCATGAATATTCATGAGCCAACAAAGTAATCCAGAGCTGTTTGAGTAGTTTCTCAAAAAAATTTTTGGGACACTTGCTCAGACCCTGAGGGCACAGCTGTGTGCCATGGCACACTGGTTGGGAAACACTGACCTAGGTGGTGGCTCCCTCGTGCAGCCAGTGGGATGGAAGATCAGGCTCCCTGTGCTACCTCCTGGCCCTTTGGCAGCTGCAAGGAGCCTGCGTTGCTCCTTTGGTCCTGCGGGAACGCGCTGTGACTTGGTCTCTGGGCGTAGCCTGTTTGGAATTCTGGCCATGCTGGTGGCTAGTCTACTTTGAGGATGAATTGACAGATTTGATTCCCTCCCCCTAAAAGCTGGGGATAACAGCACCTGAAAGCTGTCCCAGTCACTCAGTGCTCTGTAAAAGACTTTGTTAGGGAGCTGACTTTTCAAAATCCTATTGGGATTGCTGCGTTAGGTGGGTGACGCTGGATCGTAACTTCGTGCAGAATTTATAACTGACGCACAATTGTGGCCACTAGTGAATCTCTGCTAGATGGCAGGCTTCTTGCTAATGCAGTGCTCAGCTTGAATTGACTTTTGCTGCTTCTTTTTAAGAGGAGAGAATGTTGAAGATGCATTCCTGGAGGCTGCCAAGAAAATCTACCAGAATATCCAAGATGGAAGCCTGGACCTGAATGCCGCAGAGTCGGGTGTACAACACAAACCGTCAGCTCCGCAGGGGGGTCGACTAACCAGTGAACCCCAGCCCCAGAGAGAAGGCTGTGGCTGCTAGTGACATCTATTCCACGGTTCCATTTTTGACCTTTCACCTCTGTCGGAAGCAGTGCTTTTGACTGCTTCATTGTCTTCTGTACATCTTACTGGGTTTAATTAAACTCTGAGACAACAGTTTAACATAATACTAAACTGCTAAACAACTCTAGATGTAATCAGGTTATCAAAGGCAAGTAGAGTAATAAAACCTCTCCTGCATGGTAAATTGAGACTTTTTTTTCCAGTTGTCCTTGTGATAGTGTCACCAGTACATGATTTAAACTGAGCACTGATGCTGGACTCATAATTTCACATTCTTGCAGGGCTTTTTCTTGTACGGTTTAATTTTATGGTTCTTCAGCCTTCCTTCCCCATCTGTAACTGTTCTGATCTGTCCATAGTAACTGATAAGTTTATTTGCTGTGAAACGACTTGATTGTAGAAAAGGGGCTCTAAACAATGTGCTTTCGTTGGAGGAATTCCCTGTGATAGGGGTGTATGTTGGTGGGCTGGTTTTGTTGCACGCCCATACAACATCTATCTTAGCCTAGGGCAGGGGAACAGTCCATTCTTCCTTTTTGTGCTCAGTAGCTTTACGTTTTTTCCCATTTTATCCTCTACATTTGTTAACAGAACGTAAATATGTATAAAATTTGAAGGAACTGAGCTAACAGTTACACATCCTGTGTATATGATTTTAATGAAGAAAATAAATTGATTACTGGCATTAGAACAGTATATAAGAAAATATCAGTTTGTACAGTATGACTATATGTGACCATGTTGCCCCATTTAGCACAAAAATAGCTAACTGCAGTTCACTAACATAGGCTTAACTTCTCTGTCATTGATGCGTATTGTGCGTGGGAGTTCAACTCCCTACGTGACAATATTAACACTAGTGGAATATCTGTTCTTCGTTCCATCTTTGCACTGTGGTATATCTAGGCTGTTCTCTTAACCCTGGTTTTGTGCAATCAAAGGTGTGCTAACCTGCTTTTCTCTCCTTTTGTAAAGATTTTCATTATTGGGCTTAATTTCCTGCCTTGCATTGTATAGAATGGCTGGTTCTATTGCACATTTTATGCTTTTATACCTTTTCTGGAGTAGTCAGATTCCGAACTGGAAAGTCAGAACTCTCTAGGGATTTTTAACTACTTTTGCATTTTTATTTACACTACAGGGCTTAAAATTAGGATCCCTCTTAAATAAAAGCATTTAGAATACTGCCTTGATGAAATTACACATTGAAAATACTCTCTCAAATCAGAGTTCAAATAGTATCCAGGCATATGCAGATGCTGACATTTTCTGCAAGGCTAGATGAGTGCATTTAAATGTCTACACATAATACCATGATTTCACTTCTGAAATTGCAAAATTGATTTAAAATCGGCAAGGGCAAAGAACAAGTGGTTAAGAAAGCTAGACCATGCTTTTGTTGTGCCTCATTCATTCACTATTTAGTTAGACTGCAGTGTTTTAAAATACAAAAGTCTTAAAATCCCTCTGTGCAGACAAGCTATACGATGTTCAGACTTGTAAGCAAACCGTGGTACCAGAGTATTGTACAGTCAATGTTAAATAAAAGCCAAAACTGGAATGTGCAGACAATAGGATTTGGGTAATTTGTGCACTGTCCCTTGTTTTGTCTGGTTAGTCTTTTTTTAAACTTAAGATTATTAAAGTAGATTGGTATAATGTTAAATTTACAGCTGATGCATCTTGCTAAAACAAAGTTGCACCGCGTAAGGGTTGCCTGGGGACCATGACCTGCTAATGAAACAAAATTTGGGTGAAGTAAACCACATTTTAATGGCTACAGCTTGGTGAGGTGCAGTACCCTTATTCCCAAAGTAAATTACAGTAGGTCTCGTTGTTTCTGTGACAGAAAGGACATGTTTGGACTGCTGTACTCTTCATTTGGTGTAACAATGCTATTAATCTAAATATTTGTAAATAAAGTACCTGTATCTAGATACATATAGTAGATTGCTTTATTTGAAACTCTCAAGGGTGGGCTCAGTCACCACCTGGACTTGCTGAATCAAACTAAGATACTCTTGTACGCTCTTCCTTCTGACAAGGTGGCGCTCGTGGAAGGGATGCTTCACTGCAGCTGACATGGGATAGCTGCACTCCATTTCTTCTTTGTCTGAGCAGTCAGAACAAGTCTCAGAACTAGATTTGTACAGATGTCTCAACTTGAGGATCTCAGTACTCACCTCTCGGAGGGAAGAAGGGGGCTCTGCCTTTAGCTGTTGTGCAGGGGGGGATAATGCCCCAAGTGTCTTGCTGGGCACCAGCTTGTTTGCAGTTGCTTGAAAATGCAAGAATAGGGTGACCAAAACTGTAAAGAGACAGTTCTGATCACCCAAGCCGTGTCTTTCTAAGCTCCTGCTTTCACCCCATCCCAATTTTTCACCCTTGCTCTCAGGGTCACCCTATGGAAGAGCCTCTGGAAGCCCCTGTTAAATTGTAACTCAAACCAATTTAGTGAGTACAGAATTGAGCATGCTCAGGCAAATATCAGCTGCTTTTAAGAGAGAGAAGGTGCAAGCCAGTTTTAAGTAGAAAACCTTCCCTTTAGCCGGGTATGATCTCCGCAGCATCTCAAATTCACTGGAGGCCTGTATGAGCCACACCTCCCAACTGAAAGATATTTGCTGCATGCTTACTGTACGCCATAAACAAACTTAGAAAACATTGGGTGATATGGCTTGGTTCAACAGATTCTGGCTCTCTTCTCATTGTGGTACGCTTTCTAGATGGGAAGAGTGGCTGACACTCCTGAATGGAACTGGGCTGGATTCTATTTGTGAATGGGTAGTAGGTGGGCAGATACTTCCCAGCTGCGAGAGAGAAGACATTCCTTACCTTTCACGCCTACTCTTAGCTTGCTGTAAGGAATGAAGTGCTAAAGGAGGCATCTACTATTCAATCCATATACTCATCCTCCATGCTTCAAGGTGAATGGTTATGTGGCTTGGCACAACTAGGTCTAAAACACTCAACAGTTGCTGTAACTGCCTGCCACAGGAGTGCACTGTAGAGTTGGGTTGTACATTATTTGATGTGATCAAGTAGTAAGAGGGTAGCTTTGAGTTAATCACTTTATGAATGTTGGACAAGTACAAGAGCAAGACTTAAAAGTGGGCCACTGGCATCTCTGAAACTCACTAATAGAGTCATGAGTAGGCTCTGCTAGAAAAGGAAGTTCTCAAATCAAATGCCTATGGTAACAGCAATTATCATTAAGTGAAAGTGCACAATTACATTTGTATCTGCCTTGACCAGTATCCTGGGAATCTTAAATGGGCTGCACAATCCTGGTTTTATTTGTGCTTTTTTTGTATGAAATCTCTGCCCTAATAGTAGCCTCCCTGGCTGGCATTTAAGTGACAATGGTAACACTGGAAGCTTTGGGATATAGGTCTTAGTGAAGCCATGATAGCCTTATGAAAAGTTAAAATACAAAATTCTGGGGGGGGGAATAAGGCCACAAAATGGTAAGTGTAAAGTCTTAATTTTTGTAAAATATTCCATTCAAAGTAATGATGCATAAAGACTTAGAAAAACAGTATTTTGTTTGACAGATGAAAGAACTGCACCTCAACCTGATTTCTCACTATCTCAAAAGCTCAGATTTAGGTTTGTTTTTTAAATTAAAATTAAGAGCTGAGAATTGTTGCAACCTTTTATTCTGGGGCAAAATTCCAGTTCCTCTCACATTAAAACACCAGGCTTTAACATAATAAATATAGCATTCTCTTACAGGAGTTACAAATTAGACCCAGAAAAGAACAGTACCAGCAGAGGGGCTTACAGCCAGCTATTTACATGAACAAAATATTCAGGAATGTTGGACCAAGCTGCCTTGACGAGTGCTTGTATGGTGCATCTGGTTGTCCAGACTTGCCCACTAATGAGGTAGGAGTCTTCAGGTTGCATAGTTGAAGCAGGAACCAGAAAGCATCATTCCCAGCCATACAATTCTATCATTGTTAAATGTCAGCACTCATCTACAGAACAAAAAATGGGTTTTTGGAAAGTTGTGTTTCTTCTAGAAAGCCAGGCACATGGTTAAGTTCTGGATGTAAAATGTTGATCTATGCTAAGAGCAAAGGCAGCTAGGAGAGCCCCTGGATCACCTGGCAGTTTTTTTTTTAAGTGGACCTGTATTACACAAGTCTCAGTAGGCAAGCTTCCAGCTCTACGGTATAGTGGTGGCAGATGAAAACTGGCCAATATGCTGGCTGTAAAGCAGTTCGTACATCTCTGGTGCAGCAGCCTAGCAGAGACCCACATGCCATGGTAGCTCCTAGCTGAGAAAATCTGACTCAAACAGCACCATTACCAATGATAAAAGGTGGTTCTGGGTTCAGCTTAAGTCAATGTTTTTGGTGGGCTAGAACCTCTTGCTGAAGTTTGGCCAATCCACTGCTCGACCTGAGCCACCGACAGACTGAAATGGTGTCAGGAAGCTTCAGGATAAGATGCCGCTGTGGGAAGTGACATGCAACCCCCTCACCCTCCAACAGAAGTGTGTAACCTAAGTCATTGGAGGCTCTGTTACACTGGAGCTGTATAAAACTGATTAATAAGTAATTCATGGAAGAGCTGGCTCAATCTCTTACCTCCATGGTTTAGGGGGATTACTTCTTGCATACGATACTGGTGGAAGTGGTGAGATAGAGATGAAATGCCTGCTGGTCTGCTAGGAGATCTGACCACCCCTGTCACAGCAACCTGGGGGGGAACCAAACAACAAGTTTGGCTTAAGGGGGAAAAAAGGTGTCAAAGCTAATTCATCTAATGAATAGAATCAAATTACTTCTGGAACACCTATTTACTGTGGGATTTAATTTAAGTTTATGGTTAACATCAAACTCTAATGAAGTGTTTGGCTAAATGAAACCTCAGACTTGTGCAAACCTCACACAGAAGAGTCCTACACACACAAATGTGTTTGCTCTAGCTGAATCTAGCAAATATCAAAATATGTGATGCTTATCCTGCTGCTTGCACGCCCAGTGGTCAGAAGACAGATCCACAGCTCTTGGCAGGCAAATTCTTTCCCAGAAACTCCTCTTTCCCTCACGTGGCTATGCTCATTTGTCAGTTTAGAGGCTTATGTTTGCATTAAGGCTGTGGAGCAGAAAGTGAGTATACGATAGAGAGGTAGCACTTGTTTACAGAAGATGTGATGCCCCTGGAGGAGCACTAGGAGGGAGGAGAGAGACGTACAAGAGAGGAATGCAGGAAATGTGGGTTTTTACTACTGATTCAGATATAACTTGCTTTGGCTTTGAGCAGATTGTGTAAACTGTGCCTTAGTTTCCTCAAATGTACAATGGCTATTTGCCTACTTCACAGGGGATAAAGCCAATGTACAGTTGTCTAGGATAGTGTTTGCAATGTAGCTTTTGAATCTTGTATTATCAATGGTACAAACTTCGTAAACTTTGTAAAACTGACATGCACAGCTGAGACACAGCCAGCTTAATCTAGTAACTTTTCTAAAAGAGTTAACTGAAATAGCTTTATTACCAATTTTTGTGGAGCTACAGTCCCTTTCCTGTTTTTCTTCTATACAGGGAAAAGGGCAAAACTGATGATGCAGAAATTGGAAAAAAGCCTGCTCCCTCTTTAGTTTTTTAGGTACAGTCATCTTAGGTGTGTGTCTTAACCAATATTAGGTAGGAAATGTTCAAATGGAAACTTAAGTTGTTCCTTTAAGAGCTTCCCAGTCCCTCTTATATAAAGGGGAAAAAAAATCTTTTAATAATTAAATCCAAGAAACACCCATGGTCAGAGTCAGTAGCCATGCCAAAGTGACTAAAACAAGTTCAGTTTCAGGCTAAGCAATTTCAGAAATGGGACAAATCAATAAAGTATGTGCAGAGGCTACCATGTCTGTATAACTATGTTCAAAACACTCCTTTGTATTAAATTTCTGGAAATTTCCATAGCGCCACTGACTACAGTTGTGAAAACACTAAGTGCATTAGCATGTCTTTGGCTAAGGCAGGGTGACCAAGTTAACAGACCACACTGATTTGAAAATGTGATATTCTGAAGTGTAACCTGGTTCCGTGTAACATTAAGATCGTCGTGTAGGGAGGACAGACCCGTTGAGCTTTGAGACAGACAGAGTGAATCCGTAGCAGTGCTGCTAACCAGTTCATCTAGTGCATCAACTTGTCGCTTTAAGCTGTGCAGGGTGCCCTCTGTTTGCTGTTTTCCTTTAATTAATACTTCCACTTGCTTGGACATGCATTGTCGAAGTTGAGCCTTAACAAAACAGAAATTAAATTACTTTCTTGTATCTGATTTCTGCTTCACTTCCACTCTTTCAAATTGATAGTAGAGGTCAGACCAGATATCGGTAAGTTAGTACAATATACTGGAAATTGTTTAGCCTATCAGTTTTAATAATTTTCTACCTCTGACAATACAGAAAAGCACTATTTGTATGGTATTTGTGACTTAATAAACATGATTCAAAGAAGAATGGCACACATGCTCTAACCCAGTGGTTTTCCCAACTTTTTCTTCTTGGGACCCAGTTGATGAGTCACTTGCATCCACAACCCCCACTTACATCTTTCAGCAATGCATTCCAGTCTCCCATAGTCTGAAAACAACTGCTTTACCCATAGTCAGGTTCCAGCGTGATTGTGGCTAGACTTGTATTACAAACTATCACGTTGCTAAAGCAGACCATTATGTAGATGTAAGCTCTACACCAATGGTCACATCCCAAAGCATTCCTGAAAAAGTAGTGTTAAGGGCAGCCAGTGTTAAGATGAACTTGGGAGTATTTTATTAATTCACAATGAAATGCACAGTGCCTTCCTTTCCTTCCCTCTCATCCCAACAGAAAAAGCTACAATGGTAGAAAAAAGGATTCTAGGATTATTTAAAATGTATGGTTCAAAAATCAAAGGAGAAAAGGCTTAAGCATTCTTAGAGTGGAGTCATCTTAAATTTGTTAATAAATAATGTATTACAGAGCGTATGGGATACAACCTTGAGCCGATCTTCATGGTGCTGCAGCTTTTCTCTAAGCGCTTCTCCACGCCACTGTTCATCCTTTAGAATAGAAAAATCACATTCAGTAGTCAAAACACATGGCTTTAAATCAGGTTTAAAAAAAAAAAAAAAAGACCACAACCCCATGGTGTAGGTGGTGGGACCTATTCTCTGTTTCCTTCAGGCACAAGTCTCCCAATAAAATCAGTGGCATTTGGAATGTGTAAGGAATGCAGGATTAAACTGATTATTAGTAACCAAAATGAGGCACCAGAAAAATTAAGTTGAGCTGAACTAAGCAATCTTGTCTTAATCATTGTGTGTGGCCAACTTATCCAAACAGGCCCAAATTTAACCTTGGTGTAGACTGATGCAGTGTTTTGACTGTATTTATAAAGGCTTTTTAATAATAATAATAAAAATTTACCATTAAGTGGACTTTGGACAAATCCATCTTCTCTTCAAATGACAGCTGTCCCTCCTCATTAGAGGCAAATGGAAAGTTCTCCTTTAAGTTTTCTAATTCACACTCCAGACCTTCTTTTGCTTCAAAAACAGCTTCCAAGTCATCCAACAGCTCTGGTGGAGACTGGCTTATGTCTTTAAGGCCAGTCTTAATTTCATCTTTTACTTCCAATTTTAGCATCTTCACTGCATCCTTGATTTCCTTTTGCCTCTTTTCCAGATCTTCCTGAGTTTTAATCTAAAGAGCAGTGAAGATTTATGCTCTCAAGAGGGATGACGCTTTAAAATGTTGCCATCAAATTATACTAGGATTTCCACTGATGTGCACGTAAGAGATAAAAGCACATTCACAAATCACATCAATTTAATTTTCAACACCACTGATGATTCTTGAGGGCAACTAGTGCCCAGTTCTGTAGCCTATGATTTCAGTGGACATTTTGCATAGGTGAGGAATGCTCTATAAAGCCCTAACTAGATGCATGCTGTCTGAAAGTTTTAAATGCATTCATTCATGCTAACACTAATACAAGTGAAATTGAACTTGTTTAGCGTACAGCTTCCATGCAAAAGCTTCCCATGGAAAGGAATGGAACAATGCTTCCGTAGTAGACCATACCTGTGACTTGAGATCCAAATAATCCTGCTGGATCTCACTCAGCTCCTTAATCAGGCGTTTTGCTCGTTCATGGTTATCATGTGCCACTCGTTCTACTGATGCCATTTCTTTCTGCAAAAAGCTGTTTTCATGTTCTTTTTCCTAAGAAATAAACATGAAAATTGCTGAAAACTTTTCCTGTTCACAAACTCATTTTAGCAAAATCAAGCCATCCAAATATAAAGCAATTTAGCTAAGTTAAAATGATGATGATGTGCCCCGCTAGTACACTCTAAATGGGATCAACTAAGAGTGTTTGCAGGACACCACAGAAAGAGCACGGTGAGCGCCTTCAATGCTGGTTGCCTGAAATGTGTCCTGTAGACTCAGCAGGACCACAACACACCATTTTTCTCTAAATTAAAATGCAAAGCAGTTAAAGTTGTTCTTTTAACAACATAATGAAAACATACTTTCAGTGCTCTCTCAAGCTGGGCCCTTTGGGTTTTGATGGCTTCCTTCAGACCTGTGATTTGTTTTTCTGCTTGCTTTCTCTCTGACAGGATCTTTTCTTGGAGGCAGTTTAACTCAGCCTTTGAGAGTTCCAGTTCTTTCTGGAGGGTTAAAAACTCTTGGTTTTTTTCTTCTAACTGCATTTCTTTTTCGGAAAGCTGATGTTCTGGAATTACATTTTTAAAAACCAACCTTAATTAGCAGAGATATAATGTATCCACTCACATTGGGTGTATGGGGGCAGGTATACTTGTACCCAAAGCTGCAGAATCACAAACAAACAAGGAGTCCTGTGGCACTTAAAGACTAAACAAAGTGATTTATTGCATGACCTTTCATGGAAGAAAATCCCACGTCATCAGATGCTTTGGAGGTGGGGAACTTACTTAAAGTTTCCATACATGGAAACCATAGTTTCTTCAGTTTCTAGGGACCCACAGCTTCTTCAGACTGCCATGCTAACTGGCTCTTTCATGGTAGAGAGACTGAAAATGATGCTTCTAACAACTACCTTATCTGAAACGCATGTTAATGTCTTGTTGATGAGAACCTTCAAGAGGACACTGGAATGAAATTCCACTGGTCTTCAGTGGTTGAAATAATATTTAGATAGATTATGCTCCAATTATCACCAAATCCTTTTTGAGATTATGAAATTCCTTTTTCAATCCTCTTTAGTTTTAGAGTTCTGCACAGTCGGTTAACAGAGTAGAGCCGGAATCACTTTCTCCTTCTGTTATATTCATGCCCTCAAGATCAACTGATATAAAAAGAACTACCATGCAATTTTGCTTATTTTGATGAACACTGGTCTTCTAAACAACCACCACCACAAGGGGTCTTAGGGAAATCGTTCTGGGAAATCTCAATCCCTAAACAGGGATTCTCAATCACTATTTATCAGGAGTCAGCTCTAGTTACCTTGGCCAAAGCCCTGCAACGTCCAGGGAAAGACTCCCACTGACTTCAGTGGGGTTGGCTCAGCCCTCAGATACTATAATCATAAGCATGTGAGAAGTATCTTACTGGTTTTTCTGATGGTTTCTTTCAGTGCTGTACACCACGTCTCCTCCTTTTCCAGTAGCCCAACTCTTTCTTCTGCCAGCCTTACTTTAGCTATTGCCTGCTCAAATTTACTTTGGTGGTCTGTTAGCTCCTGTTCCAATAGCTGCTTCTGATCTTTCAGTTTAGCTGTACAGTCTTCTAGTTTTTTTTCTTCACACACAATGTCTTCCTTGAGGTGCTGAAGAATCTATGAGGCCAGGATGTCAAGTGTTTAGACAGTTGAGTGTTATTGGCTCAGTAACAACAAATACCGTCACCACAGAGACTAGAGCAGGAATACAGAGAACTGACACCAGGTCTGACACTGCTTCATTTCACAGTAATAGTCAATTTGAGAAGCATGGGAAATTATTTTCTTTATGAATATGAGCCAGTCTCTTAGTTTTCCTTCTCCTTGTTCCTAACATTTAAAGGATACCCAGACAAAGGCATTTCTCCATCATTTCATCCTGCTTTTAATTATTGTATGAAAGCAACTTCTAATTATTAAGAAAACTGGTCAACCCTATTTTCTATTTGTTTTTAAATTTCAAGTTTTTCCACAAAAAGTTGTTTTATTTTCTCTTTACATAAAACCTTTAATAAGGAGTTTTGTTTCCCCAACCCCACATAAACTGGGGCTCAGCAGGCTAGATACTAGAAAGCTGGGTGTTTGCCTATGACACTGGTGTTCAGAGTTCTCTTCTAATGATGTTGAGTCTCTCAGATGCATCCATCCACTGCCAACATCAGTGTTTGCACAGCAATGCAGTGAACTAACTTGCTGACTCATCGGACCAACACTAGATGCAAAAGCACTGACTTTGAAACTCTGCTGTTATAAGTGTGATAGTTATTTCAGTAGGGTTGTGGTTACTACACAAGGGAAGAAGTTACTAACGTGAAAAATTGGTTTTAGTTACCTACTAGTATTATAATACCCAGAAGTCCAGATTTTCATCTGCAGCTGATGAGCCCACAAAGCAATGAGAAGGATGTAAATGCCAAATGGTGACTGGCTCTTGATTTATGCCACCTTTCCATTCCACTCCCATTGCTGCAGGTCAGCAACACGCTGGGTTAGTTCCTTCACGAAGGGCAGAACAGCTTAAGAGCTTCTTCAGGTTATCCTGGCCGTCAAAAGCTGATGCTAACCGGGTGCAGAGAAACCTCAGCTATAATTAGAGCCCTGCAAATATGCGGATATCCGCATTATATCTGCATCCACAGATACAGCACGGATATCTGCAGACCATTTCTTGTGGATGCAGATCGGATATAGGTCCACATATTTTTATCTTCACACAGCTAGAGCCCTGCAAACATGCAGGTTATCTGCGGATATCTGCATAACAACTGCATCCACAGATACAACACGGATATCTGCAGCCCATTTCTTGCAGATGCAGATTGAATACAGATCCACCTATTTGCATCTGTGCAGGGCTCTAGCTGTAATATGTTGTCCCTAGCTATGCTGTCTGCACGAGTGGTTCCCAACCTATGGCCCGGGGGCCAATGGTGTCCCACCACTCCCCTCGCAAAGGCTGCAGAAGGAAGCCGCTGCCTGAGGACCCAGGCTTAAAGACCAGTGCGGGCTCCATGTTGCAGCCGAGGGGATGGGAGATCAACGCTCCTTCCCCACTGCAGCAGGGGGCACAGCAAAGTGCTCTGCCTGGGTCCGCAGGCACTAGGGCCCCTGCTGGAGCCAGAGGGAGGGGAGCACTGATCGCCCATCCCGCTGGCTGAGGAAGGATGCCACTGTGCGAAGATCCAGGTGGTGTGGTTTCCCTGATGTAGCCAGGAAGGGAGAGCCTCCTCCCTGAACTCCCTCCATCTGGCTGCGGACGGAAGAAGGGGACTAATGGCGGAGACATTGCCCTTCAGGGTAGTAAAAATTGTATCTGTGGCCTGTTATCCTTAAGCCAAAGAGGCTGGGAACCGCTGATCTACACCATTAGGCAGAAGAGCAGGTGTGGGATGGAACAACTGATACCACATGCTTTACTTCTGCAGGAGGATCCCCTGGTACTGGCATGGTCTTCTCACTGCTTTTGGGAAGTTTTATGCTGCATTTCACTACAAAGTGGTCACACCACAGAGAAGAATCTGGCTTTTTATTAATAATAGATTGCCATTGCTTGATAGTATAAAAAAAGTTTCTGTTCCAGAATGTCAAACTGTGTACTATTTTTCTATTTCTTTTGAAATTTTCTTTTGAAAAAAATAGTTTTAAAGAAAGGAGTATTATATTACATTTCCAGCTCACATCTACACTCATTTTGCTCAAGTATTTTTAGAAGCATGGAAGCTATGTTTTAAGCAGTCATGTAAAGGCAAGAGACAGATTATCTGAATCTCATTACCATTTCTTGTTTGGCTAGTTCTACTTCCTTCTCTTCAGTTTCTCTCTGAAGCTGCTGCAGTTGGTCCTCCTTACTCTTCCATCGCTCTTGGCAGTCCTTATACTTCTTTAAACATTCACTGATGTTTTCTTTTAGAGTTGCCTGCTCCCTAAGCAATTCATCCTGATGCCTTGTGGTATTTTTCAGATCCTGCATTAAATCGGCCAAATATAAAATCATGTGACTAGATGTTCGAAATAAATTTTCGAACTCAGTATCTTATAAAAAACAAACAGTCATCTCAACCTCGTGATGCCTTATTGCTCATGTCCAAAATTAGCTTGTCAATGGGTTGAAATGTTAAGATCTGTTAAATTCAACTTTAAACACTGAAGCCCCATTCCTGCAAAAAGTACTGTTCAGACACAGAGCTCCACATTATCAGAGACAGCTGCAGGAGGACATATCTTAAACTGTGAAATTTATACTTTTAACATTAACTTTGTCACAGATCACCCCTTCTTTCCATGTTTAACACTCCCTTCTTCCCCCGAAATCTAGTTAAAATGGTATCATGCCCTACATGACTCAAACTCATTTAGGATTTTTTCCTCTGGATGGAAGTCAAACATCTAAACAATCACATATGGTATCTGTCAAGGTCCACATCCTTGAACTAGTGTACAGGAAACAGCTGTATCCCAGTACATAAATGAAAACACAGACAACTGAGAATAATGAAAAACTCATCCTTTGGCTTTTGCTCCAGTCTTCACATTGTTGTAATGTAGTTTTTTGTTTTTCATTAAGCTTATATTTAATCTTCAAACAAAGCTAACCTGTTTTACTAGCTGAATTTGTTGCCTGGAGTCATTCAATTCACCTGTCAGTACATCAAGCTCCTCCTTTTTGTCTATAGAAAGCAAAAGATGTTTAATAAAAGAAAAGAATCTGAATTAACAATCCATGAAGTTACCATTGACATTTGTGTGTTATGTGCACATGGAGAGAGCTTTCCGTAATATTAAATACTAAGAATAGTTTTCTAATGGAAAACTGTAACTTAAATCATGATACATCACTTTAGCATGATATTTTATGTGATTGAAATACACTGTAAAAATATGAAGTTATAAATATTCACTTCTCAAACGAAATTCACAACTTCTCTTTACCTTGAAGATGCTGTTGTATTACTGTGATATCTCCATTTAGTGATTTTTTGTGTTTATTTAGCTGGACAATTTCCTGTTGCAGTTTTCTAACATTCAAGTCCATTTGCTCTACATTGGACGCTGCAGCTTTCTCACTATCTTCAATAGCAGTTAAATTTCTATAAAATGAGGGAAAAAAAAACCCCCCACCACCACCACACTTAGTCTGATTAAAATATCTGACGAAAAGTTTTTTTAAAATAGCTGTACTACTACTGGCCCAAACAAGTGCTCTATAGCTTTATGGGAAAAAAAATATCTCCTGTTCATTTCAAAACTGAATGTGGTACTTTCAGATTGTCTGTTACTGAACTGACACAGTATCACAGATGTAGGAAGTGTTCAGCTGACATTTTAAGTGCAGTTGCTAACTAAAGCGGAAAGGATTAAAAATGAGACATCCTCACAGCACTGTATAGTACAGTAATTTTTCCTGTTTTAAATGGAAGAGGTTGTTTGTGACAAATGTTCTCTAGAATTATTGTTTACAAGAACTCTCCAATCACTCATCTGTGAAAAGGCTTGTTTACTTCACCCACCTTTTAGTTTGTGACAATTTTCTCTCCAAACTCTGACAGTTCTCCTCAAGTTGTTGCTTTTCTTTTCTCAAAGATTCAATGCTGTTTTGTAAAGTGTGCCTCTGTGAAGCCAGCAGCTCATTTTCTTGCTGGTCTTTCTCAAGGAGCTGTCTCTGCCACTCTGTTTCCCCTCGCTGATGCTGGGACAGTCGCTGGAGATTTTCTAATTCTAGTTTTTCCTATGAAATAAGGCACAGATACAGCAAGTGTGCAACAGGTTCAGATATTAAAAAAATAAGACTAATAAGGTGAGCTAACTTCACCTTTTTTTACTTCTGCATGGTACCTTTCAGCTGCAAAGTTCCCAGAGTGCACTGCAGCCTGCATATACAGCACTCAACTCCTGTCACTAAACTATACACTGAAAGGCAGACAGTCCTTGATTTTGTAAGTTATCATACACTTTCACAGACTAAGGTCAGAAGGGACGTTGTGGTCACCAACCTGCACGTTGCAGGCAACAGAATCTCACTCACCCACTCCTGAAATAGACCCCCAACCTCGGGCTATGTTACTGAAGTCTTCAAATCATGGTCTAAAGATTTCAAGTAACAGAGAATTCACCTTTTACATGAGTTTAAAACTGAAACACCCCGCCCCAGTGCCGCAGAGGAAGGGCCTGGGGCCATGGCCCCATTGTACATGAAATACAAACAGGACCCTGGCAATTTCTACTGCATTGTGCCAGATTTCATTGTGGTTCTTTGAGAGAAAGGCTAGTGCAGTGATATGGGCATGAAGCCAGAACTTGGAAGACCAGAGTTCAGTTCCTTAATGCACCACACACTCACCTCTAATATTGCAACCTGAGTCTTTTCTAATTCATTAACCTTTTGGCTATGTTGTAGCTTTAGACCTTCTAGTTCATTATTTTCGAGTTGTAACATTTCCAAAATGTGCTTCAGTTCTAAAGGAAAGAAAGGAAAATCAGTCACAGGAAAACCAAAACAACATGGTGACAAAAATGGACTAAAAACAGGATTCAATTGTGTGAACTTTGTTGCCATGAGTGTTCTTTTCACAAAGGATCCACTCTAGAATTTTTAAGAATTCAGTGTGTGAATGACTTCTAAAAATATCAGTGGGCACACTTCTGAAGCAGAGAAGATACAGTATTTGACAATGTAACAAAAGGCTATCTTACAATAGACATGCACCAGGGGGCTCAATTCCGCAAAGCTTTTCCAAACTTTAAGTGCTTAATTTTACAACTCATGTTCTTTCCCTAATGTTCTACTCTACCTAGAATACAATTCATTAAGGATAACAAAACCATCTTGGTTCACATGGCTGGCTGCTGTGCCAGCTAACTGACTAATAAGCACCTGCCCCTCATAAAAGGCTATCAGAAGCAGCCGAATGAGGTTGTCCAAAGGAGAAGTCTTAAAGATGCTAGTGGGACAAAAATGATGTCTGCCTGTTAGCCATACAAAGGTGCCAGGAGAAAGGAGTGAGTAAAAAGGGACCATCCTGGGGAAACGCTTACTAAGGGCTACAGTTGCTCTGAAATATAACCTAGCTCTGGGAGAGCAAAGGATTCTTGATTTAACAAAGGTACTCAGGCCCTTAAATATCTGGGTTTAGTTCCACTGTGATACAAAGAACTCCTGCCAAACCTGGTAGGTGTCTAACCTGAATTGGCATGTACTTCTTTGGAATAAGCATGCCCTCACACCCTATGTTTCTGCCTCAGGCAGCAGGGCTGCTGTCCAGATACCCAGAGGTTAAAGTAAGCCAGAACATGGTGCAATGCTCGTCTGGGCCCCACTATTTTTAGGTGATCAGCGTTCCAGGCCCCCCCAGATTAGAAAATGGAACCAAAACACTGTGTTCCAGGACCCACATTTTAAAATAGTGGGCCCTAGAATGCTGTGTCCATCTTCTATTTTTAGGGGCCCAAACGCTGGGCCCCTAAATATAACAAGCCCTGGAACGGCACTCCACCACGTTGTGGCAGAGCAGGGAGTTATTAAAACTCCAGGGCTGCTTCCCACGGCAGCCAGGTAAGAGGGCCCTGGAGGGCTGTTTTTTTGGGAACAGGCAAGCCAGCCTGGCAGGGAAAGGATGTGGGAGAAGACAGCATGGCAGGACTTGGTGGACCACAGAGACCATCAGCAACATGTTGGGTTCAGGGGACCAGCAGTGAAATGGGGGCCCAGGGGCAGTAGCTGGGGTGAAAGGGTAGGTGCGTGGGAGGCAATAGCTGGGATGGGGGGGGGCAGTAGCTGTGGTGGATAAGGGGGGCCCAAACTCATGTGCAGGGGGCCCGCAGTGGCACAAGGGCGGCTCGCCAAATTATACTTGAACCCCTGCAGATACCTGGTTTCCCACTAGGGCAGCTCACTAACTGGGGAAGACAGCTTGGTAAAGGCCTGACTCTTGTGAGGAGCCTGATCCAATGGGTGTGCTCACAGAACAGACACTGAGCCAGACTGCAGTGTGGTGGCTAGGGAGGTAGGACACCAGCTCCAGTTACTCTTTCACTTATTCACAGTGGAACAGCTTCACCATAAGAGACTGAAGGAGCCCTGTGTCAAAATACTTCACAGCTCTGTAGTACACCTGAGGATTTGAACAGGGGCATCCCAGCTTTTTCTCCTACGCTGACAGAGAAAGGGTCTCCCACATTCCAAGCAAGCGCTCTTGACTACTGGGTTCAGAACCTGAAAAAACAGGCACCACTACCACCTCAGCTCCCTGTTCCACCTCCATTTTGCACGGCATGAGGCTCACTGGGTAGCCTAATCCATTCCCCCAAGGAACTACGTAATGCCCAAGTCACTTCACTCTAGGAGGCGGGTTCCTGCTCACTGATCACCAAGCAAAGATATGCATCTCTTTGCAGCCCAGACTTAGACCCCTCTGTAAGAAGGGAGGGGTTCAGGACACGTCCCTCTTGTTTGCATCGTCCGTTCGCCAGCTTGGGCAGCTCCCCACCTAGCTTTTGTGGATCTGTCCAAAAGTGCCTATTTCCCCCTTATTGTACACAGACTTTAAAGACCTAAGTTTTGGTGGCTCACAGTGGTGTTTCTGTGATTTTTTTTTTCCTAGTTGCTGCAATGTTCAGTGCTGCAACACCTAAATCTCTTTGTGGACCTGGGCCAATGAGACTCTGAGTGATAGGACTGTTCTGGGAGGAGAGCTCAGGACTCCTGAGCCTGGAAGAGAATGGGGTCAAAAAGAAGGGGTGGATCTCAAAGGGTTTTGTACGCTATAAAAGAAGTTAGACACAACGTATGGTGAATCTGCTTCTTAGAACCATGTCTGAGTATATGATTCCAAGGGCTGAGAGGATGCCGAGGATCATGTAAGTGTAGAGCCACAAGGGGAGGCGGTGTACTTGATGGCCACACTACACCCCATTTAATAGAAACCCATTCTTAACTGGGGGGGGGGGGGGGGACAGAACTTTCATTATTAAAACTTCAACAGAAATTTAACCCAAAACAGGTCTTCAATAGAACTTTCATTCAAATTTTAACTTCAGTCCCGACAAGAATGTAAAGCAGGGTGTGTATCACAACTTCTTTGACAAAGTGTCTAATAATAATGCTAATAACTTGAAAAAGTTTAAAAATAAAGTAGGAGCTGGCAAAGAAACCCAGCAACTCTTAGTCTTAAAACTATGTACATTCTACACCTGTACAAAAAACGTACCATGGTGTCAAAGACATACCTGTCTTATGTTTAGTTATTTGTCCTAAAACTGCCTGCAGATTATCTTCTTCTCTTCCAATGTCCTGCTTTATGAGGGACAGCCGTGTTCTTTTTTCATTTATCTGAGTATTCAGTTCTTCTCTCTGAGCATGCAGCTGTTCCAGAAGTGATCTTACTTCCTATGTTAATATGTGAGTATTAAAACAGTGTTAAAAAAAAATCCTTAGCTGTATTGCTAAGAAGATTAAACTATGAATTATTTTTTTAAAAATCATGATTCTTTCTGTCTACTTTTTTCATTTAATTTAGTTTGGATAATAAAAATAGACTAGTCCTTTTCACTGTGGCTTGTGTGCTAACAATGTTGCAGAGTCTTATTTGCGAATGCAAATAAATGTTAACTACAAATCTTTTTTGAAGAATTATTAATAAATGAAAACTCAGATTAATTTTTCTTCACCATTCATTTATCCCAACCACAGAAACTCTAGCTGCCTTTTTATCCAGCTTCTGTTTAAAACAGCAAAAACATACCCACTACCCAAAATTAACTAAGGGGCAGATGCTGTGCTTCAACTGATCCAGATCAAGCTCTTGATGTATTAGTTATATCAAAATTTTGATTGTTTTTTGAAAGCTTCATGAAGTTCTTTATCTTTAATCTGTGTAGTTTAGTTCAGCAAGAACTGTTAAGAACTGAGAAGGTCTTTTGAAAATTTACTTTTATTTGTTGTTGTTTATTGTTAACTTCAGTCTCCCCTTCTCGAAGAGCTTCTATGAGGTCTGCTTTCTTCTGAGCAATGCCATCCTGAATGAGGTGTAGCTCTTCTTTCTTCTGAGCTAATAGTTGGTCCAACAGCACTAGCTCTTGCTGCTTAGCTGCTATCTACAGCACAGAAATAAACTAAACACAATCTTGTGCCTAAATTACTTTCCCATTATTGCTGAAGAAGGTCTTTCTTTCTTGGTAAGTTTTCAAAATATTTTTATTCTGACAGCATATAGCAGAAGCTGCTGGAGTCCTGAGCCTCATTGTGCCCGGTGCTATATGGACACCCAGTAAAAAAAGAAAGACAGTCTCTTATCAAGAAGCTTGCACTCTTACAGTCCCAATCTGGTAAATGCCTATGAGTTGCTCTTATGCAAATGAACTGTCTCCAGGAGCTAAACAAGACTGCTTATGTGCAAGGTTATTATTGGGGTTGGGGCCTTAGTTATTACTAGAAGCAAATCGGTGGAGGAAATAACCAGGTAAGGGAAGGAAGCAGTAATATATTCAGCTCTCACATTGAAGACATTGCCTTTACAAGTGTATTTTCTGCAATCTGGAAGACTTGGCTACTGAATATTAAAGTAACACTACATCTGTAGGTTTTTGGGAAAAAAACCTGTGTTCAATTATAAATGTATTAAAGTTTAAAATTAACTACCGTATATAATCAGGTATAAGCCAATCCAGGCACAAGCCAACCCCCCAATTCTGAGCCCAAAAAAGATGCTAAAATTGGTGACCCAGGTATAAGCTGAGGTCCCCTTTCAGCCTTGGCCCTGGCCCCTAACCTCCCACCCACTGCTGCTGGCTTCCTCTGGAGTTTCTGACAGCTTCCCTACCCCAAAATCTCTGCTGCTGATTTTCCCTTGCCCCCCCCACCCCTGCTGTCCATTCCTCACTCCTGCCCTCCAGCTTTGCCCTTTCCTCACTGCTACACCCCTGCTCACTTCTCAGTTTCCTGCTGCTGCCCCGCTGCTCTGACCTTCCCTCACTGCTGCCCCGCTGCTCCTCCTGCTGCCCCCCCGGCTCTTCACTGCCGCTCCCCTGCTCCCTTCTCAGTTCGGTGCTGTTGCTCCCCTGTTCCCCAACGCCCTTTCCCTGTCGCCCCCCAAGCCCTGCTGCTGCTCTTCCCAGCCTGCCAGGCATCTCCCTCAATCCCTGGTCCCTGTCGCTGCTTCCCCTGGGCCCTTCTGCCACTTTCCCGACCCCCCCCCATGCCCGAGCTCTGCCCCCCCCCTTCCCTGGTCTCCCTGACCCGCCCCCCAGCCGTCCCATCACTTTCCCCAACTCCCCGACCCCCCGTCCCTGCCACCGCTTCCCTGGCCTCCCTGAATCCTCCCCCTCAACATCCAGGCTGACCCCCTTACATGGCCGCTCCAGACGCCGGGATCCCTTCTTCACTCCAGCCCCAGCCCTGGCCGATTGCCCAAGATGGCCGGCTCCGGCTTGTCACATGGTCAGGGAAACTCCTGGGAGGGGCTGTCTACCATATTCTCTTGAGTATAAGCTGAGTGCCTATTTTCAAGCCAATTTTGAGGCACAAAATTTTCAGCTTATAGACGATGATATACGGTAAATGGACTATAAAATTAATTCAACAGGTAAGTTTTATACACTGTTGAACTGTACTTTCTTGACAAGTACTTTGCAAGTGACAACCAAGAATGCAGAATTAATGGGTAGGCCAGGTACACATCTAGAAGGGTTTGGCTGATGTGCAAATGCATTGATCAGTGAACTGCAGGATAAATTTACACATTTTAGGAGCATATGGATATAGTATTTAATTTACAATATGGGTTGACTAGCCACTTAAAAATAGTACTAACTTGATGTCGAGGAGATAATGCACTAAAACACACCTACAAAATCAGGTGCTTCTGCCAAAGAAATTCAAAACATAATGGATTGTACATCATGGAGTGACAAAACTTTTTCTTCTTTAAACTTACCTGATCTTTCAGTCTTTCCAACTCAGTTTTTTTGCCCTGAAGGATATTTTCTGCTTCCTTAAGAATTTGGAGATGATGATCTTCATTACCTTCTGCAACCTGAATATCTTCTTGCAGTTTCTGAAGACTAATGATTAAATTCAGGGTTAAAGGAAGTTCAAGAAGTACACTTAGGGTGTCCTTTCACTTTGCCATTAGGTGATCAAAACGTGTTAAAAATAAACTACTTACCTTTCAGTCAACATTTCAATCTTCTGGCTTAAGGACTGGAACTCAGAATCTCTTGCTGATACAACTTTGTTTATCTCTTTCAAGATCCCTTCTTGTTTTGTCTTTTGCTGTTCTAAATCCCTTGTATCTGCCTGAAGTAACCTGAAATACAGTTGTTATTTCTCATATTCCAAAAGAGTAGCCATGTTAGTCTAGTTCAGCAAAACAAGCAAGGAGTCCTGGGGCTCTTAAAAAGACTAATAAATTTATTTATTGCATGAGCTTTCGTGGAAGAAAATTACACTTCCTCAGACGCTCTGAAGCATCTGATGAAGTGGTATTTTTTCCCCACGGAAGTTCATGTGATAAATAAATTTGTTAGTCTCTAAGCATCACAGGACTTGTTGATAACTTCTCATCATATCAGAGCATTAGGTTTCTGTAGCAAGGAGACATGGGCCCCCTCAGAGAGAGACCAGAAAAGACTGCAGAAAAAACTGCAAGATGGCCGGGGGCGGAGCCAGGCAGGGACCGTCAGTCAGCCCGGAAGTGGAGGGGGCGGGACAGGAAGTATAAAAGGGGAGGCAGGCTGCTCAGTTCAGGCCAGGCCAGTGGAGGGGAAGACTGCAGCTCTACCTGCTCCTGCACTGTCTGGGGGAGGAGCTGGTCTCTGGACCTGTCAGTCTGGCAAGGGCTGCCCAGGGACTGGAGCCCCCTACCTGAGCCCTGGGTCATCCCATACCTGCAGGAGAAACCACCAGGATGGAGATTGATGAGGGAGCTGGAGTTGATGCTGGATGGGGAGCCTGAACCCCAAACTACCTCATGTGATCTCAAAAGAACTACCCCTGGCTGCTGAAGATCCCAAACCACTGCCTGCCTCATGTGACCTGGAGGAGCTACCCCTGGCTGATGAGGACCCTGTGTCTCCACACCCTTCCTGTGACTTGGAAAGGCTACCCCTTGCTGAGGAGCTGGCCATACTCCCTGACCTACCACCACCTGATGAAATGGAGGGTTTTTACAATGTACATCTGGAGGACTACCCTGAGGAGACCAACTATGAGGTATGGCCAGAGTGGGGGACCCAGGGTGGCTGAGAGAGGGTTGAGCTTTGCCCTCTCGTGGGGAGTCACCTCCTGGGGCAGTGTGTTGTGGCCAGGATCCTGCTGACCCCTACACTGAAGCCTCTCGTGCCCTGAGGTCTGTGTTGTGGCCTGGACCCCACTGACCTGGGCACCACAGCCCTGGGCCCTTTTGGGGACCTGAGCTGGGACACAGTGGAGTGGAATGATCCCACACTTCTGCTGATCCCTTCCCCTAGTGCAAGCCCTCTCACAATTTGCAATGTTGCAGTGACAGTTAACCCCTAGAACCCCAAAGATGTTGTCCTTGACTCGGAGCCTGGCCAAGGAGCTAAAGACTTGGAGACATGCCCTATGTTGGGCTGGGCTGAGTCCCTCCCCCAGGGACTAAAGACTTGGTGGCCTTGCCCGAGTGGGGCTGGAGGCCTTGATGGGCCATCCCTCCTGGACCTAGAGGTAAAGGGACCCTGTTAGTCTCTGATAGCAATGTATTTTTCAAACATGCAACACACCTTTGTTCTTTCCATTTCATAGCTCTACACTGCATAGCACAAAAAATATGAAATATAAACCAAATGTACCTTAATTGCTGATCAGCTTTCACCAGCTTAACAGCCATCTCCTGAGCTTTGAGCTCCAGCTCCTCTGCATCGGCCTTGGCACGAGACAAGTGTTGCTTGGCATGATTGTACTTCTGAATGGTGTCTCTGGTCTAGAAAAGAAATGGAATGTTTTTAAACCACTGAAACAAGAGATTCACATCTGTTCCATTTTGGTGATAGCACAAATAAAAAGGCTCACTACCTAAGCATGGCAAACTGGTACACTTGGTTTGAAGTTTATTAGTAATTAGGACATGGGAGGAATGTTGATATGTGGAAAATTTTAATTTGGGAGCTTTTAAGTTCTGCACAGAAACCCAGAGAGTTCTCATTTATACTTATTAAAAAAGCTTGCCATCCTTTCTCCCCCTGAGTAAAATGAATGAAAAACTTTATAGCTGTATCTGCTTTGCCTAGTGAAAAATGAATATTTCACTCTAACAAACACAGTATCTTCCTTAAAACAGAAAACATTTTACTTTTCCCCGGGTACTTTCAAGTTCAGTTTCAGCTTCTGCAAGAAGTCGATCTGCCTCCCAGAGCTCTGCCCGTCGTTTTTGAAGAGTCTTTTCTATACATTCAATTTCATCTACAATGTCCTCATGATGTTTGAGAGATTTTTCTAATTCTAGCTCTGTAATAAGGCTGTCAATATGGCCTTCAATGAAGTCTCTGAAAGAAACAGGGTGAGGGGGAACAAATCAACTAATTCAAGTGTCAGAAGTAAAAGGTCTGACCAATCTTTCAAAAGATCCTACCTTAGAATCTACAGAAAGTTATGCATAGTAGTAGAGGAACAATTTTTACTAATATTTTGACAAGTGTATTAATCTTTTAAACAGGCTTACTCTTAAATAAATCTAATAGATCTTACTTGCGTTTGCTGCGTTTCTGGGCTGTCTTACGTAGCTGTGCTACTTCACGCTCCAGCTCTTCTCTTTCATTCAAGAGATCTTCAATGTTGTGATGCAATTTTTCCATTTCTTTATTACGTTTATCCTCAGATACTCCTGTCCACTTATATTCATCTCTCTGAGACCTTAACTGATACACAGTATCTTCTAGTTTTAAGATTTCCTTCTCCTAAAGGCAGGAAAACACACAACAAGAGTGACTCTTGCCAACAATCTTCCATAAAAACACATTTTGCAGAATGCACCAGATGTGGAGAACAAGTTTGGATAATGAGCACTGGGATCACTGTTCTCAGTGGCATGACTCAAGCTATGCTAGCAGATGTCAAAAGGAATCTAATCCTAACTGTTCAAGTCACAGTGAAAGTTAGTTTTGATGAAGACTTTCCTCAGTAACACTATCTGAAAACATGCAAATATGCTTGAACTTATACAGAAAAGAGAACCCTTGAGATTGCAGTGTTTGGTTTTTTCATGGTTTTGTTCAGCAATGAGATACCAAGGTACCTTGTGCATTACAGAAAACCAAGATATGAAGCATAAGATAATCAGGAAATTCATTTAAATTTAGACTCAACATCCTCTGACTATATCATGACATTCTGATATGATGGCATGCATGACATTATTCAGCATTGTGTACAAGTTTCTTGGTGCTACTGAAATTCTACAGAAAGCTTTCAGACAGCAGCATTTACTTTGTAATCTTGATAAAGATCTCCACAGCAAAAAACACTGCACTGCTCTGAAATAACCTGCTTCAAGCGTTCATTATAAGAAACTGGATAGTCAAGATGTAGTACATTTCAGAATTTCTCCTTTTAGAAATAAACAAATCTTAAGTTTCTAGGCATAACTCTGTATAATGGTTAAAATTTCTTCTGTGCTTAGTATGCTTTTGGTATTGACTGAGGCAAAGCTAAAGTATTGTCTAAAAGCAGAGTTGCTGTATTCCTGTGTTGCAGTAATATGTAAAGCTTTTAATCCACAGATCCTAGAGGCCTTCAGAAAAGCAAGTAAATATCGCTATCCCTATTTACACATGGAAAAATGGAAGCATTGAGGAAGAAAGATCTCTAAAATTTAACGGTGGTCTAGCTGCAGGATTATGACTAACAGCCTTCCAGGCTTATGGCCGAGCAGAGAAAGGCACATTGCCTGTGCTTGTAGAACTGCTTTCCTGTTCAACATGCACCACACAAGAGATTGCTGTACAATCTTTTGAAGACTATATCCTTGGGAACAGTCTCCCAAGAAAACTTTAAAGCCAAGAAGGTACTCTGCAGAAGTTTAGATTAAAGGGAATCTTTTTAGGCTTTCCAAATCTAATCCATCAAGTCAAAATGAAATGACTAGATAGAATGAACATCATTAGCTAGAGAAAAGTTTGATATTAATAAAGTAGTCAGTAACACTTGCATGGTTTGTAGTTTTCAAAACCAAACCAAAGACGCATGAAAAGAATGCTAACACGTATCATAAGTCAAGTAGACAGCTGGGCCTTCCCTGTGTTCTTACCAAGTCGTGATGCTCAGGCACATTGCAGTGAAGCACTCCAATAGGAATGAGAGGGACAGAAAAGTTAGCAGGCAGAGGGCCATACGCAATCTGAGCTCCAGCAGGCGCTGGTCCATAGATAACGGTTCCAGGAGCAACTGGTCGACCATTGGTTGGTACGGGAGGAGGGCCATAAACAACAGTTCCTTGAGGTACAGGGGCACCATCTGGAAGTGCAGTATAAATAACTGAACCAGGAGGTGCTACAAGTGGAGAGTCAGCTGGAGTATTTGTTTCACCATCTCCTCCATTATATTCTGCCTGTTCACCATCTTGAGAGAGGGGAAAAAGAATTCTGTAATGAATTCTTTAGTTAATATTCCTAAATATGCATCTCTAAAAGAGAGGCCCTAATTGGCAGCCAGTTAAGTGTTCAGCCTGAATGAATAACTCAACTCTAATAAAATATGTTTAAATTCAGTCATTGATACTCAGAAAACTTTAAATAACCTTTTTGTGTTCCCCTAAATATAGTATGAGAGCAAATTAACATACCTTTATCAAAATGAGATTTGTACAACCCACTCCTGACTGGGGAATATACCCAACATCCTCTTGTAGCAGGCAAAACAAAGTTGTCTTCTGACATTTCCCTGTCCTGACAATGCCTTTTTTTAACAGGAGATGAAACAGGATTCTGTAAGCCAACTCCAGAATCTTTTGTGCTGTGAGAACCAGGAGTTGAGGCCTAGACAATCAAAGAGCAATGCAACTTTAAATTACCTTGCATGATAGGTTCCACAGGGGCAGCCATATTCATCTAGTTCAGCAAAAACAACAAGGAGTCTGGTGGTACTTTTAAAGACTAACAAATTTATTTATTGCATGAGTGTTCATAGAAGAGAATCCCATTTCATCAGATGGGACATACCCCATCGTTGAGTGTCTGACAAAGTGGAATTTTTCTCCCATGAAAGCTTGTGATCAACTTATTAGTCTTTAAAAGTGCCACCAGACTCCTTGTTGTTTTTGCTAAATATAAATTAGTTTTTTGTTCTAGAAGAAAAATTTTGAAAAATAAATACGATTACAAAGGCTTGCAAACTGGTGGTCTGAGAACTGGCTAATCACATGGCACTTATACTGATTTAAGAGAACTAAATATACCTTAAATACATCTTTATTACTATTATCTCTATGTAAGCAATTGCTGTGACTGCCATAGGGTTCTGACCTCAAACTGAAAGGGAATGACACACAAGAAGATATGAAAAAGTCAGAAAACTTGTCTTATTAGATATGGCTCCTTTTGGCCTATTACAATAACATTCATATCATCAACAGTTACAGTAGAAACAATGATTAACAACTAAATTTGGAGGTCTGACATTTTATTACATAAATCCAAACAACTTTTGTTTTTTGTTTAAGCCTTTTGTTGATGGTTCTTCACTACTCCAGTTGATGTTACATTAGACGGGGATTTAAACAAGCTAAGGATGTATCTGTTCAGTAAAGGCTACGAATAAAGGAGGTGTGTGCTACTTAAAATTCTCAGCTTTCAAAACTTAATTTAAATGGAATTTGAATACAGAATTGAGATGCAGTCAGACAAGCTATTTTTGAAAACTGTCAGCTTTAAATATGCACATAGTTTAGATTGTTGCTAATCTGAGATTCTTGTAAATTTTGTTTTAAATAACCTCTTGACAGTTGAGATTTAAAATGTTCTTGCTCTCTCAGGTGTGACAAATTAAATCCTGAAACACTAACTTGCACTGGAATGCTGCTAATTTGTATGAGTAATTGGGAAACCCTTTGTAAAGTACTGAATTTTGCAAAGCACTTATTTATCAGACAAGATAGTACATGACTATACATACTACAATGTAATGGAAGGACTAGTGCAGATGTGTGCCATGGAGAGAATATGGCAACACAAACATGCAGATCTCAACTATCATGCTGAAAAGACAAAAAATGCAGATTAACAAGGTTCTATGTAGCTGTATTACTGAGTGTACATTTGTACAGCCTCAGGAGGCTAGAAAAGTTAATTGTGTTCCAACATGTTGGGGGGGGGGTGTTTGTTTTACATCCATCAACCTTCCCTCTAGTTCCTCCTCCAAACATTAGGGTTCATAATAAAAAACTTTTCCATAACCAATTACTTTCCACAAAATACCATGTTTATCTCCATACTTGTGGTGATGATGATGGCATAAAATGCCAATATCCCCTTCGTTTGAATGGATCTGCTATACCGGTGATGTAATCATTCTGGTAAGAAAGGGCATGTCTGAGTGCTGCAATTTCATCCAGTAAATTGTTTATTTCATCCTTGTTACCTGTCAAAGAACAATGTGGTTTCATCATCTCAGAATGTGCACTGGACAAGCTAAATGCTCTATTATGCTTATGGAGATGTCTGCATTCCTGTATATTTAGGAATATTGAAATGCCAATACAAGACATCCCTGCCCTCGTACATTTTCTTTCTGGATTATTTCATATCAAAAGCACAGTGTACTAAAGTTATTACCCAGCACTTGAAATAAACACCACATATGGTAAACTCATCTTTAGATGAAGGAAATGTGAGATCTGAAATACAGTAATTTAGTATTTAAACTTAGAGAGAACTTTGACTTTTGAAAGTACTTGAAATGCTTCTGAATTCTTCTTCCTCACAGCTGGTCATGAACAGGCCCCTGTCATCAGTTGTGAAATATGATTAGTCCCCCCCCCCCTTCTCAATCCCCTCTTCATCACTATTTCGCAGATTTCTGAAATACCTACTGAACTTGCACCAGAGTTACTGTGGTTTGGCCATTCCAGCTGGGCACCAGAATACCTAGACTGTTTAAGACTGATGTGCTGTGTGAGACCTTTGTCAAGAGAGCACAGATAGTAACTATTCCTCACCTGTAAAATTGGTATCATGATGATACTATGCACCTATCTCACACGCAGTGTCTGTAGTTTAATTTGATAATATTTAGAAAATACCTTAACAACCAAGATCCTTCATCTTGGATGAAAGAAGCTGCATAATTGCACTGTAAGCACATTATGGAAATACAAACTTAGGACCGCCAGCTCACTTCACTTTCACACACCCACACTCTCTCGCTGAAGTAAAAGGAAAGCTTTTACTAGGATCAAAGCATGTATCTTGGATACTTGCTTTCAAAAAAGAGTCAGAGAATGGTACATGAACCGAGCAGATGATGAGAAACAGGAGGTAGAAATTGATTTCCTTTAAGCCTATGGTTAAATGCAAGATGGAAAGACCAAAAAAAAAAAAAAGACTATTACCTGTCCTGGCATTGTTTAATAAGCTTCTGAGTTGGTCAATTTCTGCTCTCTGATGTTTCAGTTTCTGGTTTAATTTACTAATTTCAAACCTCTGAAAGCTTGACGCAGCAGCCCCGGCACCAGGTTTCTCCAGTTCATACTGAAACTATTAAAAAATAAATAAAATCCAGTCTAGTTCATGTTTTATGAAAGACTATTCCTGAAATGCATCTCATTCAAAAAAAATTCAGGCTCTGCATGTGAATTTGTGGTAAGAAAGACACCTATTCTCCTCCTATGACTGAGACTTTTCAATTACCTACATGAAAGAGATTTTACTAAATGACAGTCATAAGAAAAAAAAATTGGCTGCATGTGGAATGTCGAAACCCTAAAATTTTAATTAGCAAATCAATTATTTAACAAGTTGTGTTAGGCTGTTTAAACATGTGTCTATTTCACTCTTACCCCTTTAGCATCCCCATCTCAATGTAGAGCAAAACCCACTACAATTTACCTGTTCTTCTTTTTCTTTTAAAAGCCTCTGTAGCAATTCTATTTCTGCTTCTGCTTGGGCAAGATCCTGAGCCGCACAAGCTGCCTGCATACAGAACTTCTCTGCTTCCTGAAATTCCTACCGCAACACAGAGAGTGCAGACTTAATTTTAAACAACATGCTTTCAATAGCTAATGATGCCTCATGAAGAACTGAGAAAAGTATGGTAATACTAAATAATCATTCTTTTTTCACCTTTTTCTTCATTCTTGCCTACACAAACTTTGTTGTTTCTCCTTTACACATTATATAAAACACCCACACTTGCATAGGTAACATTGCAAGTGTGGAGAGAAGGTTCCTGACGTGAATAACTCAGAAGTCTTAAGAATTGTATCTGCTCCTGTTCCTTAACTTTCAATTGAAGCCACGATCTGTTTCCCATTATAGTAGCTACCCTTCAAATTCATATGAAAGTTTAATATAAAATTTATTATTTATCCAAAAGCTTTCAAAACAGTGAGACAAGTTATCCAATTTGGAAATTACCTACTACATTACCTTCACAAGCTACATTGACTATTTTATAATAAATAAGAATTGCCTCCAGACTGAGACCTTGTGTGCTAAGTTTCAGACCCATGTGAGGATTTGTGATTGAGTCAAACTCTACAAGATAAAGGAAACACCCAGAACCCTCCAAGTATAACAGCATTAAGAAACATTAATTTATTATCTCTATGTTGAATCACCTCGGCTCGCTCTTGGTTAATTTTGTGAACAGTTCCATGAAGAGACTTTAGCTGATCTTTAGCAATGGAGAGCTCTGTGGTTGCCAGTTTATCTGAAGCAGCTATTGCTCTCTTTAAATCTTTTAATTCTTTCTCTTGGCCAACAATTTGCATTTGTGCCCTGGCATCATTTAACTTTTTCTGAAAAAAGGGAAATATGCATATTATTATAAAAACTTTTATCCATGATGTTTTAAAATCACTATATTTTAAAGCCTTCTTCTGGTGCCTCTACAGCCCATTGTACAGGAGTCACTATGCCCCATTTCTGTATAACGTTAGCCCACTATTAAGTAAAAACAGCCTAATCACTTAAGGCTTCTTTCCTCCCCAACCCCAGGCAACTGAGCTCAGTGTGTGCTCTTATTCTTGCTTCTCTTCCTCCCACCTTATTCTCTAAATCTTCCAGCTGGGCAAGAATTTTCTCCTTTTCCTCATCAGCTTCTTGAAGCTGTTGATCTGCAAGACCCTGTATTTCTTCCATACTCTTTATTTTTGCATGCAAGTGCTGAATATCATTCTCTAGCTGATGAACTCTGGTCTCATGCTGCCTCTTCTCAGATTTAATCTGCAATTTAAATAAATTACAACAAACAACATGAAAGAGAAACATACACAGCGCACATTTTGACCCACAATCTTGCTGAAGTTTAAAAGTAACTTTCTCAAATTTGTGCAATTAGCAGTGTGATATTTGTCACAAAGAGCCTGACAACTACTATATCATTGTTTCAATAAAGTCAGATTTTTAAAAGAACCTAAGTGACATTTGAAAATGGGACTTCAGAGTGAATTTTTTTTTTTTTAAACACAATCTTTACTTTGTCTACCTGTATTTATGGTAGCTTTGAAAACTGAAAACCCTCTAGCAAGCTGTATGCAACAGAAGGACAGAAGACAACAGTGGGGCACACAGCACATGAGTACAGATGATGCCTGGATTAAGCCATTGTCTCTAGTGACAGCATCATCATACGTTTGTATCATACTTTTGGACACAAACAAAATGACAATGTATGTAAGGCAAGTCTACTGTAAGATATAAGAACAAGAGGAGTTTATATGCATCCATATTTCTCTACAGTAGCCAGAATCTGACAATATATATTAAGTGTGAGAGCTGTCCAATTATTTCTAAGGAATTGTTTTTATTCTCAGCTGACTATATGGTCTCCTTTTAATGGATAGTTACCACTTAAAAGAAATAGGCATTGCTGCAAAACAAGTGAAGCCAGAATCCTACTTCACATTAAAAAGAAAAACCCATCTTATCATATTTGAAATGGAGTGGTAATGTCTCACTCTACATTTTAGTTGCCCCAAATCTGATCCAGACAAACATACACATTTCATCTATATAGTCACAAAGTTAAAGTGCTACAGCATATGTAGGGGCTAAAAATTTGATCCTTGTGCTGCCACCTGCAATTTTCCCTGTTTGCTAATTTGCAGTTCTCTTACTCTTGCTTCTGCAGCTTTGTTACAGACCTGCCTATACTTTTCCTGAGCATCTTCCAGTTTTTCTTGTTGAGATGCCATCTCATCTTGTAACTGTCTTTGTCTAGCATATGCTGCCTCTTTTTCTTGCTGGGAACGAGCAAGGATTTCATTAAATTGTTTCTGCAGGTCTGCAAGGCTTTTCTCTAAAATATCAGTTGAATTATGGCATCTGAAAGAAAGATAATGCAAATCACAAGAAAGCAATAATTTTACTATTTGGTGCTAGACGTTGGCAGAGCCATAACTAGTAGTTTTTGCACCTGGGGCAAGCAGCCCCAGATGTGCCCCTCCCCGTTCTGGGCCCTGATCCATCCCCAGACATGCAGCTGGGAATGGATCCGGATCCCTGCAGCCTACCAGTGGCAGCAGGATCCAGATCCGTTCCCAGCTTGCTGGCAGAGGCACTGGAAAGCTCCCACTGCCACCAGCAGGCCGCAGGGGGATGGAGCCATTCCCAGCTGTTGCCAGAGGTGCTGGGAACTTCCCACTGTTGCCGGCTGGCTGCAGGCGGATGGATCCGCATCGGGCAGCGTTGAGCCCCAACGGAAGTCCCAGGCGCAGAATTTGAAAGGGGTGCAGGGAACAGATCCAGCTCCCTGCTGAATCTGGGAACGGATCCGGATCCATTCCCTACAGTCTCTAAAATTCCACGCCTGCCCCGTTCCCCCGAGCCTAGTTACGGCCCTGGACACTGGGATTTTTTCCAACATAATACACCAGTGAGAGTTCAAGGTGACTGGTACAACTGCAACAATGGACAAATGCTATGGCTGACACTGCATGGAAAAACCATGTCCCTGTCTCCATCTCTCCCCTTCCCATTCCATGTGGCTAGAGACAAAGCATTAAGTCTTGCCTGTAGGTAGGGTGGGGGGAAAAACAAACAAACAAACAAAAAAAAAAACAGGAAGCAGTCAGGATGGGGTGGTGATGGTAACAGCTGCTTATATAAGAAAAAGCCCTGAACACTGGGACTGTACCTTTAAAATAGGGACATCGGATCACCCTACCCCTAGATCTAACAAGGCTCAGGTGGGCGAGCAAGGGAACCAACTGGTACACTTCCCTGATAGTGCCTTTTTGACCAGTACCAACATAGGATATTTATGCAGATGTGAAGCGGAGGATTCTTCTCTCGCTTCCTGTCCTGTGGCAGGACAATCCACCTACTATTTTTAACCATATAGATGTGGGCATGTCTGAGGATGGAGAGCAGGACGTAGCAACAGAATTGTGTTTGAGCTTCTGCTGTGCTGGAGCTGCAGTCAGACACAAAAGATGGAGCAAGGGTGTTTCTCTTGTTACTTGTGTGGGATTTGTGCATACCAACTCACTTCATGACATTACTAATGGGTTACTTTACTCACCTAATTTCTCCAATTCCTGTCTGCAGTTTTCTCTTGAGCTCACTTACACGAGCGGTAACTTCTTCAGGATGAATTAGGTTATCAGTTGCATGGTTTAGCTGATTTTGAAGATCTTTAAGCTGTTGTTTCAAAAGGTTATTGTCTCCCTGTAAAATGTAATTCAAGTGATCAAATTCTAGTACTTTATAGAGTCTGACAAGCATCTTCCCCACTATGAAATCAATCTTTTCCTTGTAATTATTCCTAAATGTTGAAAATATTTTGATGCCAATTCAAGAATGGGCTGGTCTATATTGTATTTCATTCCTAGTAATATAATGGACTCATATAAATATACTGTGGTGTAAGCTAAGCCTTTTGCTGTAAAGTAGCTGATAGCACAAGCAAACTACAGAATTCTCATTTCATTCAAGGACGTAACAGTGAGAAAATTCTCAGAAAACACAAATGGCCACCATTTCCAGCAATTAGGCTGGTACAAAGAAAAACACACAGAGCAGAACTCCCCAGGTAAACCAATGTAACTAATTTGTAGCAAAAAATCAGGAGCAGTGTGCTCTTTACAAAACTGGACCTTTCCTTTTGCATCTCTGTTGTCCATAAGAGGCTCTCAGTTGCTGCCTATTTATTTACTTTGGGGGGCAGAAACTTCTTTTTGCACCAGGGCTGTAGACCCATCTGAATACTTCTTCACACAACAGAAAGACAAATGCACATATCTATGTTTATCCCCAAGGATACCAGAAACAAGATGTGCAAGATAGTAAATCAACCACCATTTTAATGTAATTTCTGATTTGACTAGAATCTACTTCAACAGACTCTTTATATATGGTTTCTCTCTCGCACGATAGTTCTCTTCAAATTGAATGGGAAACTAGTGAGCTCAGCAGTTCTGTACTGCTCAACAGATACCTCTTGCTTACTCACATGCACTGAGCTGAGAGAAAGGTTGGGTTTTACATAAAACAATAACCAGTCCCTCTGGAACATGAAAAACAAAATGATAACGACTGCAACATGGGGCCTTTGGTTTAGAAGGATTAATGTTAGGAAGAAAAGTCAAGGATGCTACTTTAGAGTGCAAAAGAGACACTGAGGACATAAAGGATGAAAAGCTGTATCAATTTTCTTTGGGGGGTGGGGGAAGAGGGAGCAGCTCAGATGAATTAGGAGATTAAAAACATAAGTAATTAACCTGCAATTTTTTGAGCTGTGAGAGTAGCTTATTGTTTTCCTGTTCCTTCTCTTCTGATATCTGTGCTTTGGTAAGAGCATTTTCCAATGCCTGCCTTTCTTTTTCGAGTTCAGCTTGCAGGGCTGCGTGTTCCATCTGTGATTACAAAGTTCTCAGATTTAAAAATCCATACAGTTGTAATTCTTGAAACCAACAAAATGCACTGAATTTTAAAAGGTGCTAAACTAGAGCTGGTCTGAAATCCTACCTCCACATCCTTGTTGAAATTTTTAATGAATTTTTTTTCTTAAAAAAAAAAAAAAAGTCAAGATTTTCCAAAGGAAAAACTTAAGCTTACAGATTTTTTTTTAAGCAAAAAAAATCAAGGATTTTGTCTTAAAATGGAACTATACTTGGCTTCTTGCATCCCCATTCTCTATGGGATGGGCTCCCCAACTGGAGAAAATTTTGTGAAGAAAATTTTCAGACAAGCCTTATACTAAACTTCACAAGACTACTGTAATGACACTTCTTTAGTTTCTTGATATTCTTTCAGCCTGTATTTGTGTAAAGACACTATAGCTAGTTATTTTTATTCAGAATATATTCTCAGTGGAGAGTCCAAAGACTATTCTGTACTTGTTTTCAGAACAGATATAAATTGTATCAAAACAGTAAATGCCAACCACACTGGTCAGTTGCTTATGAAACATAATTACTAGTTTAACCTTAGGGACAACTCCTTACTAAACTTGATGTTACAGAATGCAGAAATAAGGCCCATCATTATAGTAAGGATTAAAAACGCAAAAGAAAGACCCACAAGAATTATCCTTCATATTTGCTGAAGCTCCTGCTGCTTCTATGACTTTAAACCATTAAAAGGGGATCTCTTTGACTATTCCATCACAGTAACAATGAAGGAGATGGAAACTATCCATTGTAGGAGCACTGTTAGAATATCTGAAAGCAGGATTTTGAAGTTTGTGTTATAAATAGCCAAAAACATTTTCATAAAAAAAAAATATGGATACTCAGAATATTTTAATCATGAATTCAAAGCATTAAAAACAGAAAAGCTGTTAAGAACAACTTCCCAGAGCTTTCATTCTTCCCATATTCAGATCTAGCAATATTTTTTTCCCCTTCTAAGAATAAAATATAAATGGAGCAAAGTCCACTTAAGTTTGTCAAGTCAGATTCGCCTTTCAAAAAGAACTATTTTCATTTGATGTCACCGTAATTCTATTCTTACCTGAGTAAGTCGTTTCAGTCTCTCCAATTCTTCCTTCTGTTGACCGACTTCAACATCTCTGACTTTCAACTGTGCCTCCAGTTCAGCCTCATATGCACTGAGATCCCCTTGTGCCTCTCTAAGAGATTCATTTACTTCTTGTTGCTCTTGGAGTGCACACTCAAGCTCTACAATTTCCTGAAATTATACATTTAACTCGAAAATATGGATATTTGTAATTCGGTTTCATATTTCTAATTAATTTCTTAATGCTAGCAAAAGTAGCATATTCATATGTCAGCCAGCGAATCTGCTCTAGTAAATCCTATCTTCTGACTCGCACCAATTAGTAATTAATAACCAACCTAGAAGAGTAGAATAAGGGTCCTATTCATGGCCACTGTAATCAGGAACATTTAGGGTTACACAGATGTAGCTGATGTTCAAATATGACCATAATATAGATAAAATATACAACAGTAAAAGTCTAGGGTGCCACTGTGCTAGGTGCTGTACAAAATCACCTACACAAAACACAAATTCAGCAAGTTGCAAGTTTGATCCACAGACATTTGGTTCTCCTAAGTCTAACCTCACTCTTGCCAAGACAAATAAAATTCATCTTTTATAACTGGATGACCTACCCATTGGCTAGGAGGTAACCATTTGGTGTGGAAAAGCAGACTATGGCAATGATCAGTTAGTTCAGGTTCTGGGCTGAGAAAGCTCAGCTGTGACAGTCATTTATGTTTGACTTTGAGAATGATTTGTTTAGCATTTATTATTCCAAGAGTCTCTCTTGTGGGGTGTCCCACTGATTAGCTCTGATACCATCAGAGATGCTTAACTGCAAACCCCCCTGGTAGAGGAACAGTGCTTAGAAAGTTCCAAAGGGGCAGCTGTGTTACTCTCGTTCAGCAAAACATACAAGGAGTCCTGTGGCAATTTTAAAGACTAAACAAATGTATTTATTGCATGAGATTTTGTGGGAGAAAATCCCTCTTCGTTAGATGCTATGAATTAGAAAGTGTAATTTTTTTTAAAAAATGAAGGGATCCTTAGGAGGAGAAGAGAGACAGTGAGCGAGAGCAGGAAAAGTACTTGCTGGAATAAATGAATAGAGTATTCTTAATCTAAGACTGCAAAACAAACAAGTGTAACCACATGGGTACACACCTTTGTGCAGATGTGCCACATGGGTGGTGGAGCAACTTGCACCAGTGCAGCTTTCCACTGTCTACCAGTGGAAATCAGCCTTTGGTCTGAGGAGGAAAAGTGAAGGCCTAGAGTTCTGGGAAAATTCCACCATCTGAAAATGCACAAAATATACATCAGCTGTCCCTTACAATAGTCTCATGTCTGCCATTTGTTATCTGCTATTTGTTTCAAATATTAGAGGCCAAATTCTGTCCTCAGTTACAGTTTTAACTGCCACTGAAGTTACCATACAAGACAGCAAAATTGTGTTTTGCAGTTCAAAATCCAATTTCTTTAGTTTCTATTTTTACTCCAAGGAATCTAGGATTCAGGGAAACAAAGATATTCCTCAATCTTACTTTTCGCATGTTTTCAGCATCCATAGCAACTATTTCCAGTTGATTTCTTTCCTCCTCCAATTCAGCCAGTCTTTGCAGCAAAGCCTCTTTATCCTTCTGCAACTCCTTGCATTCATTGCTGGCCTGCCTGGCTTGACCTTTGGCACTCTTAAGGTATTCCTGTAACCCAACGATAATACCTTCTAAATCCCTCTTCAGTGCTTCATTTGCTGCTATTTGACCTGTACAAGGTACAAAATGGATTTGGAATATGCAAGTCAACTCTTTATTCCAAATACACTGGTACTGGAATACAAGAGGAACAAAACAGGTGTTTGTTATCCACCAGTGCAGTCTGACTATTGTTACTCTTCTGAATGCAAGACATCAGAAATGTCACAAAGGAGACAAATAATGCCCAATAAAAACCTGCCTATGTCCAGTTTTGAAGATGGGAGCACAGTTAATTTAGCTATATCTAAGGTTTCTAAACTAGTTTTGCTCTTTTAAAAAGTTTCCCATACTTAACAGTGTTAGATTTTTGGTAAACTCGAGTTATTACTTAGTGGTTCAGGTGTACCTACTGCCTGAACCACCTGGTTTGTGTTACCTAAGACTAAATTTAGAGCAACATCCCAGGTATTTGGAAAAGGTGATTCTAGAGAAACTGCTAGCATTTAAAAAAAAAAAAAATTTCTTTTCTAAAATGTGCCCTGATGTGCCATTACCACTATTCATACCCAGATATTTAATACACACATTCCTATCCTATACTGTTCCCTCTTTGACCATCTTCAACATTGTGCACTAAATATTTTCCTGATTTGGAGCAAATTTTAAATATTAAAATGTACATTTTCTAGTTTACAGGAACAAGGATTGAAGTAATTTCTTCCATATTTTATTTATAAAGACAAAATGGAAAGACCATTTCCCTATTAAATGAGTATAAATCTTTCTGCAAAATTAATATCATGGTAGTATGCAATGTTTCTTTTTGTTCTTACAGCTTGAAATCACACAGTTGAAAAGCACAAAGCCCCTAGCTATGTGAGCCCCCTGTATATAGTAGGATCCAAAGAGACAGACATGTTAGTCTAGTTCAGTAACACAAACCAACAAGGAGTCCTGTGGCACTTAAAGACTACCAAGTTTGATATTTTCTCCCACAAAAGCTCATGCAAAAAATATAGTTCTTTAAGTGCCACAGAACTCCTTGTTTGTTTGTTTTTTACTGTATATCATTAACCGTCCAACACAGAAGTAGAACTAAACACACTTTCATCTAATATTTCTATTTCCCACCCTGCCAGACCTTCCCTTTTAACTCTTATTGATGTTAGATTTTCCATCTTTGTTTCAGGGAAGAACACACTCCTCCAGAGAGTTAATTACTACTTACGTTCAGTAAAGACCAACAAGGAATTTTGAGAGAGGTTTAGGATGCAATTTTCTCCAGGGACAAAAGACATTGCCTTCAAGTTGTTATGCCTGTACAACTCCAGAGCATACTCTGGATTATGTGGCTGCCACAATCTTACCTTTCAATTCCCTTTAACAGTGATGGTGATTATAAGAATTAATAATAAAGCATTTGAAAATATTTAATCTTTGAGCTAGGCATTTGTTTTCACATAATTGTCATTTATAGCAGTGGTCCTCAAACCATTTGGGTCAAGACTCAGTATGGGTCTCAGAGCCTCAGGTACTGGGTCACAGCACTGCTGCTGCCATTGCCAAAAGATTGGAATGCCTTGCTCAAAGATGTAATTGTTGCGTTGTGGCATAAATAATTTTCTTCATCCGGATCCTGAGGGAAAAAAATTTGAAAATCACCGATTTATAGCATCTTGTGCATAGTAATAATGAACAGGAATTTCAAAATGGAACTGATCAAATCAATGGATGATACAGAGTGTGTTTTCATGCTGATGGTGATGTTAGATAACCTTGTAACAGTCAATAGAGACTATAGAGTTTCTACCATGTAAAAGTTTTCTAAAAGTTCTGATCCAACAACAGTTTCAAGCAACATGTAGGAAAACTAACTAGAAGACCACTTGGACCATCAAGATGTTACTTAACCATATAAGGAGAAGAGGGATCACTTCACTTTTACTGCTGAAGGCCACCAATTTATGGCATGTCCACAGTACTCTTTAATAAGCTGCAAAAGATGCTGTCAAGTGATGAAATGCATTCAATCCAGAAAGCAAGAGCAGTTGACTCTTGCCCTCTCCACGAAGACCTGATCTTCTGTGTTGTGTCTACAACACCCCCTTATCAACATAACATTCCTTTGCTAATGAAAGGCTTGGTGAAGAAACACATTTTGGTGACTGTATTTTTCCAGCTCTTTTCCTCTAAAGGTGAACATATTTCAGAATTATTCAACTTTTTCCTTTTAGATCAGTTAGGAATAACTTTTAATCCTTTCCTAACCCTCTTGCAGCTCATTCTATGTCAGAATACACAAAATTTAATCCAGATGCAAAGCTCTGAAGGAAACAAAATTTACAAACAAAAACCACCAAACAAACCCAGTGCTCTTTACCATCTGTAAGCTGTTGCTCCAGATCCTTAATTTCTTCCGTTTCCCTAGCAATCCTAGAAAGCATCTCATCCAGGCGACTTTCAAGCTCTTTGTAATATTTATTCATCATATCAAGCTGCTGTTCTTTATTTGCCTTCTGCGCCATCATGTGAGCCTATGGATTAAACGAATACATTTTGCAAAGATTTTTAAAATATATTAAATCTGTTATCTGGCTCATTGTTCCTAATATGTCCCAATGCCCTTCATATCTTATTTCCTGCTACCACCTCAAATGGCACAGTTTTTGGACACTCACCTCAGACACATGAAATCTCAACAGCAGTCTTTACAAAAAACACCTCAAAACACCACATTCCAGCCCAGAATGGGAAGGTCTTGTATATCCTGACAGTTCCAAGAATTGCCTTTTTCTGAACTTTAACTCTCACCACTTAAATTACCCCTTTCAGCACAAAACACACACAAACCACCTTCAAAACCCACTGACACTGTTCTTCAAACAACACAAAGAATAGCAGTTGCCTCCACAGCTCTAGCAGTCTAGGCCTGGGAAGAATTTAACTCACAAACCAAGGTAGTCTAACTGACAGTGCAGAACACAACTAGGCAGTCAGCAAAGATTCATCTATTCTAATAATTTTGGCTTCACCACTAAATAACTTTTTTTTTTTTTTTTTTTTTTTAAAGAGGCAAGGTGGGTGAGGCAGTATTTTTTTAGACAAACTGCTGTTGAAACAGAAAAGATTAAGTGACTTTTTCCCCCTAAATCTACATGATGTATTCACTCAAGTTGCAGTGACCCTGTATCAACTAAAAACACTGACAAATCTCTTTTTAACCTGAGCTGTGTATACAGTCAAAGTTACTTCAAACAATTACAGTGAACACTGGCCTCTGTTCCAATACTAAGTTTGTATCTGACAGCCTGATTTACAAAAACAGACAGGGCTAAATCTTGAAGTGGTCAGCACTTGGCATCTCTGCTGACTTCAATCACCATTTCATTTGTTTTAATATCTCTCTGAATTTAGACAATGTACTAACAAAATGCTTCCTGGCAGCATAGTAGCAAATAGAACCAAATAAAAAGATAACAGTAGTGCTACATGTTCACTGGTATTGAAATATTTACAAACAATTCATACAATATCAAGTGTCCCTAATTATACATAGTTTGTTTGATTAACAGTAATTTCTCATCTGTCCCTGCCCCAAATATATACACTTCACTTTTATTACTTGAAAGTCTTAAAATGCCAGAATATTTTTGAAAGCTGCTTTATTGCAAGCCATTTTAATTTACTAATACAAAATTTAATTGAATCATAGCTGCTTCACTTTTAAACAAAAGTGCAATCTGTCAGACATACATGCCACATGTAGTATTTTTAAAAACATACGAACAAAAACATTACAGTAATATTAATAGTGAGACTTGTTACTCAACATTGTTACTCGTTTAAAAACGTCCACACCGTCTAATTTAATTTCTAACGTCCAAAATATAGTTCCAGCTGTTGAATGTCACAAGAGGATTGTTAAAAACAAACACTTACTGCTTTGTCTTTTCTTCTTTTGAAGGCATGGGCAGAATGCCCCACCCCTAAATTAGAATTCATTTTAATGCCAAACTGAAATCTAAATAAGGGAAAGCAGCTTAAAATGAAACAGTTTCTCTTCCGTCTTCTCTTTCCTCCAAAGTTCTCTATTTGACAATTATGCTTTGGTAAGAATGTGGTTTGAAACCATGAGAAGTTGCAGACATTCAGTTTTTATCATCGCTCGAGTGGTAACATGCTCTCCAATCTCTACTTGTTCTCACAAGCTATACTCTGTCCTGTTTGCTTTAAATCACAACACAGGAAGCTCTGTATGCAGCCAATCAACTAGAGAGTTGGTAACAGTCACTCTACTCTCCAAGAAGCTGGGCGTGTCCTCTTGAGAAAGCTGCTTCCTCTCTCAGAGAATGTTAAAAAAAAAAAAAGAGTTTTGCCTGTTTGATTTTAACTGTGGATTTAAAGTCAATTCTGGAAAAAAAGGAGTCTGGGTCTCAGATGAATGCAAAGACCAGACACTGGAATACTTTGTGTGTGTATTCATATAAATGAAAAACAGATGTGGACTACAGATCTGGAAAGCTTTTATTTTAGAATAGTTTCAATTTTAGGATGGATTTTAGAACTCACTGTAGTCGTATTTAAGCCTGTTCACAACAGTTACTGAAGTTGGACTCCACAAGTATGCTAAAGGTCAATTTATTGCTTCTATGGGTAAAAGAAACAGGCCCAGTTGCATAGATTTCTTGGAACGTCAGTGTTTGCCTCCAAGGTATTCATGAACTGAAGTCTCTAATACAGTACAACACAGATAGCTCCCTATGCTCCCCTTGCAGCAGGGAAAGCTAAAGAATATCAATCTTGCACAGACAGCGCCCACAGGAATTGCAAAGGGAACTGTGCATTAACCTCACTGTTGCATAATGTTCCTATTGCACATTGACCACCAGTGCTGCTACAGGAAAGCAGAAACATGCACAAAAAAGGGCGGGAGGGGGAATGTAGGGTGGAGGGCAGAGAAAAAGAAGTCAAGAGGAAACTTTGCCTCTACTCATATTGTTTTCTTCTCCTGCCAGTTGTAGCAAAGGAAATTTATCAGTTGTACTACTAGAGCAAAGGGGAGTGGGGGGCGGCGGGGAGAATCCTGATCCTGCCTTCCTGGAGTGGCATAAAAAAAGGAGTCACAGGACTCACAGCAGGGTCTTGAATCTGCCTCACTGATTGTAAGAGTCTGAGTCAGTGCTCACTGAAGTCAGTGATTGGTTTCTCTGACCACCTTAGTGAGGGAATAAGCTCTTGGCTTAAAATATTCAAGGCTAATTTTCTCCAAAATATTTCAGAACAATATTTCCAAATTGAAATACAATAATACAAGCGTGATACCTGTACTGATTTTGTGTACGCGCGCGCACGCGCGTGCATGTCTCCTATTATCACACAATTCTTAATGACACTTGAGCTTTGTAATAACATGTTGAAAATACCTTCGATTACAGGGTGGGATGAGAGAATAGAGGAAAAGGAACAGTCTTCCTTAAAAACAGATCGGACAAACCTCACTCTTGTCAAAATAAGTTTTTAATAACAGAAGCCTGCTTCTAGCTCTAGTCCCCAGCCCTACAAGGTGTTTCAAAGGGCTAACCCAACGCAACGCTACTGCGCGAAGCTCATTGGAGGGTCTGGGCCTTAACCTTGTAGCTTCTAATGTTACCCCCTATTAAAACACAGGTTAATTTGGTGCCTTGACCACCTAAGCCTTGGTCCTGCAAAGATGCATATAGTAAGCCCCTGCGTCTGCATGGATCCTCTTTTCCATCAAGGGAGTCCCTGAATACATCTCTTCAGAATCAGGGTCTTATGACACAATGCAGCAGCATGCAGTAAAAATGAACACAATGCCATAATTTTAATGACTTTCTAGTCATTTTTCTAAAATATTTGTTTCTACATATGCAAACAGTTACATGTTACAATTTAATGCTTAGTTCTTTTTGTTCAGTCACCTGAACATTTTTAGTTGACTATTAGATCCTCAATAAGGATTTAGGAGAAACAAGGAATCCTGTGGCACTTTTAAAGATTAACAAATTTATTTATTGCACGAGCTTTCAGGTCAGAAAATCCCGCTTGTCAGATGCTTTACTCCCCCCATCTTCTAAGAGTCTGATGAAGCGGGATTTTCTGCCATGAAAGCTCATGCAATAAATAAATTTGTTAATCTTTAAAAGTGCCACAGGATTCCTTGGTTCTTTTTTCTGCACTTAACTAACACAGCTACACCATTGAAAAAGGATTTAGATCTCTAACTTCCACTAATTTCAATGGGAGTTAGATGCCTAAACGCTTTTCAGAATCTGGACCCCTCTTCCATAAATATATTTGATTAAAAGGTGGAATTCATTTTTAAACACACTTTTAATACTATATAAGCTGCTCAGAAGCTAAAAATATTGGTAAAACCGTATGAAGAGCATGTCATGCTTTATAAAATTAGGTGTAACTAGTTTTTCAGTTAAATATTGCTTCAGAATTTTAACTATCAAAAATCATTCTTCAATACCAAACCCAAACACAGAAAACCTAGCTTTTCTACTTTATTTCTTAGTACTTCACTTACATGTCTTGGATCCTCTGGATCTATGTGATCTATAAAACCCTGCAAGTCTTCAATCTCTTTTTGCTTATTCCCTATTTCTCGCTTCTGTTTTTCCACCTGTTTTTCTAATTGTAAAGCTTCCTCTCGTAGCTGATTTAGGAGATGTATCTTGTCACTCAGTTGTTGTTGAAGTTTTTCTTTTTCTGCTTCTGAAATCTGGAGTTGAAGCATGGAAAAAAAACACCAAAGTAAGCTTGCAAATATAGAGCTGATTCAGAATCTTTTTGAAAGGCATGTTTTGATAAATGTGGGGTTACGGGTATAGACTGTGGTAAACCAAATTAAGAGGCAAGTTAGGAACTCCAGCTTGACAACATCTTCATCCTCATTATCTTGCTCAGGTGACATGCTTACAGTACTACTTGTCGCAAATTAGCTACAAAAATAGGAATATGTTATTAGCTCTTTGGCAACAAACAGTCCAGAATCTCCAAATCGTGCAACCTTGGCCCAATGAGACAGGAAACCCCCAAGACCTGGTATCTCAATGTTTATCTTAAATGACACTCAAATGAACCTTTTAAAAATTCCAAAGGGAAAATAAAAAGGGAAACAAAAGATATCTAGGCTTAATCAGATTTCTTGACAAATGAGACACCTATCTCTTGTACAGACCAATGGTTCCCAATCTTCTTTGGCTCGAGGTCCACCATATCATTTTTACAACCCTGAAGGGTCACCAGTTTCCACCAGCAGCCCCTTCTCCTCCCCTTCCCCCACACTGAAGCCAGTTGGGCTGAGTTCTGTGAGAAGGCTGCTTCCCTTTTTGCTGATCTCCCGTCTCCCTGGCTACAGCAGGGAAACTGCTCAAGTGTGCTCTACCTGGGTCCCTAGGTAGTGGCTTTGTTCTGCAGCCAGGGGGATGATCAGTGCTCCCACCCCTTCCATCTGGCTCCAGCAGGGACTCCAGTGCTTTGCTCTCTGCTGAGGCCAGAGGAGGGGATTGCTGATCTCCCCTCCCCCCTGTCTCTAGCAGGGACCCCAGCACCGATGGACTGGACGCAAGCAGAGAGCTTTGCTGTGCTCCTTGCTACAACCAGGAGGAGGGGAGTGCTGATCTCCCTGGCTGCAGCAAGGAGCCTGCACTGGTCTTTTAGCTCCATGGAATGCATTCTGCCTGGATCTTTATGCAGTGCATCCCTTCTGCAGCCAGCAAGAGGAGAACAGCAGGCCACTTTTGGCCCCTGGGCCACAGGCTGGCAGCCACTCATATAGAATCTTAGAACAAAAACAAAAAACAAAAATACCAACCTGGATGGAGCATAGTTTTTCCATTTCTGTACCTAGATTGCTTCAAACATTATTTATTTATCTTCATACTGTTGTTAGCTTTACCTACTTTTTTCTGAGCCACAGCATCTTGCAGTTGTTTAAGTTCCTCCTTTGCTTTAAAAATGTGTTGCTCTGCACTTGCTATTTCACTTCGTAGTTCCACTAATCTTCCTTCTGCTGCAAAGTAAATAATTTAAAAAAAAAAAAAAAAATCAAAGTACACTTATCAATGTTATACGGCAATTATCTGTTGTTCTCCATATCCTCTCTACCCTATTTCCCCCTGAGGATATGAATATCGCTTGAGTACAATCTTGCCTATCCCTCTGGACATGTATTTGCGAGACCAGGCAGAGGCACCAGCCATGCTGTCACAGACGCAACCATTTTAAGAGTGCTAGCTCCAGTAGTCAAAGAGCGAGTCTACCCATTCTGAGAAGCCTTCACTGAGCTGCTGTGTAGACTTATTCAGAGATCCTGAGGAGCAAAGGTGCTATATCTCAAAGCATCACACGAATAGGATTTTTCACAATTACTTTTTTGCCATAGTTAATCATAACAATTGTCTTAAATTTGATTTTTCAACAGTATGTTTGATAAATATACAATATATTGCTTTATTTGATTAATCCTAACGAACTCTTCAACTGGCTCCAACTGGCCCAGCCAATTCAGACTAAACTCCTTGAGGACATGGAAATGGAATTGGGGTGGGATTGGGGGTGGAGGGGGTGAGAACTGGTATTGTTTCTCCATCCTAAAGAAAACACTCACAGTGCCCTATAAGGAAAACTAGGCTCCAGTGGGTTTTCAGGACAAGAATGGGAGTTGAACTTGGGACTGTTTATTTAAGATGGCATCATCCCTGGGCAGTACTCCAGTCGTCCCAATTGGGAAGCCATGCTAGATCACCCAGCGTCTGTTTCTCTGCAGCCCTTACCACTTTTACTGTATCGCTGTGAGGGGTTCAGGCAATGGTAGCAAGAATCTTGCTGAAAACAGCGGTTGGGAGATTTCTACTGACACCCCCCCCCCCCTTTGAGTCAATGAATGGCTGCCAGGTAATTCACAACTGTGAAATTCACTAAGTGTTGTTGCTCCTCTATCTACCGCCGGCTAATGAGTTGCTCATGGAAGGAGGAGACAATGCAGCCTTTTATCTACAATACAATGACATTAAACTTTTTCACCCTTCAATTTTATTCACTCTGTATTACTTAGTTGGGGGCAGAAGGGAAAAGAAGGAGAAATCTGCTCTCTAGTGTATTTGCAGTCTGCAAATGAATCTTCCTCTTAACACTATATTTTTGGAAATTAAATATCAAAAAGTAATATTTTTATCATCAAGTCCCATTATTACTAAATTGGTAAAGTCATTTATAGCGGTCTCTTTTTGGGGGGGGGGGGGGGTCCTGATGGTCATTCTGAAATTCAGCTACTTAGCATTAGAATGTGTATATTTAGCCATCTATAGATACAACCTCAATTATCAACTTTTTAAAGAGTTCAGCATACATCATAATATTCTATTGACCTCCCATAAATGGAGCTGATTTCATATTTTTACTTGAGAAAAGTTAAAACTTTACCAGCTTGAATCTTTTCTTCTTTATCTTCTAGTTGAAGATCTACAGTTTGATGAAGTTTCAATGTAAGCTGCTGGTTCCTATGTAGATCTTCTTCATCTAGTTTTATTTTTCCAGTTTGTATTTGTTGAGCTTTATTAGCAATGTAACCTTTTCCAATATACATGTTTCTCTTGTACCTGGCTTTACCAATGTAAGGACTTTCACTAGGTGCATCATCAAGTTCAACATCCTGAAATACAACAAACAAATTAAATAATTTTTATGAACAGTAAATACCTTCAGGCTTCAAAAGTAATTCATAATTTTGTACATTTCAACTTAAATTTAACTTCCATGTAAAGGCTCACCAACTTGAAATCAAGACAGTTTAAAAATATACAAAAAGAGTTAAAATGGTTCATAAATTCTACCTGCCCTGGGAATGTTTGTGGGTTTGCACCTAAATTTTCCTTGTTAAGTAGGAAAAACATTCAGCTTCATATGACAGACCCAAATAAATATGGAGAAAGATAATTAAGGCTATAATGCTAGTGACACTTGTGAAACTGACCATATAAGAACTCCAGTCAAGTTAACTCAGGGAACGGTTGATTGCTAATTTCTTAGTTATAATTCAGATTATACTTGGAACACTAAAAAGGTAAAATAATTTGAACAGAAGTACGATTTTAACTGAAGGTGTCCTTTAATGCTACCTTTACTATATCCTTTTGTATTTTTCAAAAACTGCACATTTGTTGTTAACTAATATTTACATTACTTGATCTTTCTGTACTTCTATTGTGACATCTTTCCCCACAAACATCTAAAAGAGAACCTCCCAATTCTACAAGCCAAATCCTGAAAATAAAAAAGAGTGGGTAGAAATTCTGATTCCATTGATATCAGGGGGAGTTTTATTATTGACTTCAGTAGGGTTTGATTTTCACCTACAGTGCGTTAGGGCTACAGAATCTGGTCCAAAGTAGGAAAAGTCCATAACAAAATTATCTGTAAGAATGAATGATCTATTTACTGGCTCTGTTCAGCTAAAATAAATATATACCTACTATTAATATTTAAAATTAAATACCATTTAATATTAACATTATAAACTATTGACTGTAGGACCTTCAGAGAAACATGCAAGGAACAATACATAACTTGCAATTTCAAACAAAGTTTATTTCTCACAAATGACAAGCAGTAACTATTTAGAAAGCAGAATCTATTTAAAATTACAATAATTTTTTTTTTTTAAAGTTTCAGTATATTCCAAAGCAAGAGATGTGAGATGCACAAAACACATCTTTAAGTACTTACCTCTGGTGGAAAATAACTTAATGGCTCAAATTTGGCATCAATCTTATAAAAAGCCAGTTCCTGCTCCAATTCATATTGCTTCTGGCATGCTCGGGTTAACTCCATTGTCTTCTGCTTTAGCTAATGCCAGTACAAAACAAAGCGAGTCACTTTCCAGCAGCAAGTTACCACATCGAATCATTACACGTTAGCATTGATCAGAATGTGTATTAACTGTACAGTGATGCAAAGCCTCTATACAGAAATCAGTTATGTGGTCTGGTCACAGAGGACCTAAAGTTTACTTTATCTTCAAATTAAATGACTAAACAAGAGACAGACAAAAACCAAACTGTTGTAACACAAATCATCACATGAAGGTCCTTTGAATCCACATTTCATATTCCTTACAAAAAAGACAATACATATATCACTTGTCAATGTACTAAAGGTCTCAAAAACCAAGTATGTCAATAACTTATTCTCACATCTACTTCCTGTAATGATTTAACAACCCAGAAGAAGAAATTCTTGCGTTCAGTTTCAGGTGCCTCTTTGTTAAAGCTACTTCTCAGTTTTAGAGAACACTAATTGGGGAACAGTGAGAAGGCTATTAAGACAATACACCACTAATATTTTTCTTTGTACATTTTTGTGCTGTGAGGAACTTAAATTGTGCTGATATCAAACTGGTGACACATTTAGCAAGAAATATACCACCCATACCTCCCTAACATTAAACTGACTGGGATGGGAAAAGATAGTTCCAATACTTCTAAAGTCAATCTCAGTGCATTACAATTTTTAGAGGGGTAGCCGTGTTAGTCTGTATACAGCAAAAACAAGGAATCCTGTGGCACCTTTATAGGCTAGCAGATTTCTTCAGGCATAAGCTTTTGTGGGCTCCACCCCACTTGGTCAGATACAACAACATTAATTTTTTTTTTTTCTGTTTAGCATATTACAATGTATCTCAATCCCCTGTGGTTTAAACTTTTAGCAAAGGTCCATCATGTGATTTTTTTATTTACTTATTGCTCAGCTTTTCATGCTGAATACCTGAGGAAGAGCATGCAGCAAGGCTCCAATAGACAGCAGAATGTAGGACTAATGGAGGAAAAGAAAAGAAATAGAGAATAGACAGGAATAAGGAAAAAGGCTGAATAAAAGGTTTTGAAATTTAAGTATTTAATATCATGCAAAACTTCAGTCCCATTCAGAATGGAAAATATTTGAGGAAGAATAATTATAGCAGTTCAAGCAAATGACTAGTTTCATTGAAACATTTTTATACTTAAAATTTGAAACTAATGATCATGCAACCATATTCTATGCAAAAATACAAAATTGTGCAAGCCAGCTGTACAAGGGGACTACCTTTAGTGAGGAATAAAGGCTCAGTGGAAAGGGAACTGTGATAAACCAATATACCAGCTAAAAGGAGAAAGAAGCAAGCAAAATTTGTCATCCAGAGGATAACAGCGGGTTAAGTTGTAAAATAAACAGTATGCTGCTAAATTCTCACTATACTGAGAGCTACATTTTAGAATCAAATCAAATCATAGGGCTGGAAGGGACCTCATGAGATCATCAAGTCCAACCTCCTGGGAATTGAGCCCAGGACCTTCGGCATGTCAAGCAGAGGTGTTAGCCACTATACTATATGCTGCTATTTGGTAGACAATATATAGAGCATACTGATGCCAGTATACACCTCTACTTATCTCTTAGCTGAAAGGGAACATGACATAATAAGATTTTAAAAAGATACACTTATCAGATGTTGAGTTAAATATTTTGTATCATTTTATTTTTTATGCTCAGTAATGAAAAAGAATTTTCAAATACAGAGTCTTAGAATGATAAAAATATAAGCAAATAACAGATTAACCTAAGATAACAGTAATGAACAAAACCCAGTGACAAAAAAACTTTTTACTAAAGCAAGGTACATGTGGAATATTCTTCAGTGCAACAGCAGTTTAGAAATTAAACAATGCAGAATCATCAGTACATCAGAAATTTAGCAGCAATAAGTAACCGATACTGTGTATCTTTTTTTTTTTTTAAAGTGACCAGATGCCAAGAAATATTAGCTTTTCTAAGAAGTAATATGATAGGAAACATACAATTTTTACAACTTAAAAGGCTTAATTCATGAGAAACATGTACATCATGCACAACCCACTTCCAGCCACACTAAACAGACAACTCCATGTATTTGCTGATATTCAATGGGCCACTCAACCTGCACACAGGATAAAAAGTTACAGGAGCAGAAAATGGAGCAAAAAAATGTAAGTGGAGAGGGAAAGAGAGAGAGAGAAGACTGTGGTTCATTAATGAAAAAAATCTAAACAACAGTTTCCAGATGTGGCTGTACAAATTAAAGCTGTCTAGCAAATTTACTTCTGCACAAGGGAGGAACCCATAGAGATGCTAGATAGAATTACAGAGGTAAAATCTTCAGACAATTAAGAGCTACAATTTTTAAAAGTGACTATTTTGTGCATCTTAATTTAGGTCTCCAACTTTAGATAGCTTGGGCCCAATTTTCAGAACTGACGAGGATCCATAGCTTCCCCTGAAGACGGAGACATTTCAGTGCCCCAAACACACAGATCTGAGAAGATCTTCCAGAGGCCAGAGCAGCCTGTAAAAAGGCCACATTTGTTCCCCAATTTTCTAGCATTACAGTGACAAAGTAGAAGCCAGAGAAACTTCTGTATGCTGCTCACACAGACAATACCCTCAAACGACAACCATCCTGTGCTTACCAATGATTCCATAATACAGAAGGGATACATTCAGAAGTCCAATAATGCCTCAGGATGTATTAAGCATTGTTCTGATTCTTTGCCAAGTTTAGTAAAGATACAGTCTGTGTTACCTTGCTTGCCCACACTCCACTCACAGAATGCTCTATCCCAGGAGGGATTTCCTAGTAAATCAAGTTAGGTAATGGCAAAGAGAAAACCCTCTTGCAGCATCAGCAAAGGCAGACCTATACATGGCATATGCAAGTTGTAACTAATTGTATTTTCATTTCCAGGCACCTGTACCTCTTGGGCATGTAACTGGTTTTGTTTATAGGCATTCATGCTAAATTGTTGCCTTTCTGCAGTATGAGGCCTATCTAAAGCTTGCTTGACAAAAAGGCTACAAATATCTTCTGCTACATTAGATCAGTTTGAGTTATTATTATTTCTTCCCCAACCAGAGGTGCTGTGAAATTTAGATGGCAATTTTTCCACAGAGACTCCCCTACAGCATCTCCTAATCAACCTTCTCTAAATCTATAGATCACTCTAAATTCTCTGTCTAACAGAACAATACTATTCAAGTAAATCTTAAATAATCTGGTTTGACTGTTGACTTTATCAATGTAATGCCTGTGAAAGGTACAAGATATAACAACAATCGAGGTTGAACTCCTATCTGTATCCACAGGACAGGCAGTGAAAGTGTCAGACGTTTACAGCTTCACCATTCTGCATAGCCCTGCTGGGGTGAGATTAATTACAATGAGTTTAATTCTCCATGTCCCAGACCTTTTTTGCTTTCTGCCCCAAGGTTACCAGTGGTGTCAATGATAGCTTTTCTAATGTGGATCTTTCCCACTAGAAACAATTCTGGTAACATTAGCTCACTACACACAAAATACCAAAAGAACTCTTTGAATGAAAACTTACTAGCAGTCTGCACAAAAAAGGTTCATATCCCACTTCTGATCTGAATTCCCACATCTAAATGCAAATTTAAACATAAATCCTTGAGCATTTAAGCACAAAAAGGCTCACATCCCACTTCCAACCCACTGAGTTCTCATCTAAACAAAAAATTTAAACATAAATCCTCACGCATGTAAACACACACACATTGCATTTATTGTTAGTCAAACAAAAAACTGTTCTCAAAATAATTCTTCAGTAGTTATTTTTAATCCAAATGTATAATTTACCAATTCATTTTTGGTGTCCAGGTCCCTTTCAAGTTCTTTGAAAATTTGTTTCTGTTGAAGAGTTTTTTGTTTTAATGATCTATTCACATCATCTTGATGCTGAAGTTGCTGAAGCACTTCGACCTGTTTAGTTTTAAGGTCCTCCATCTCTGTTATTGTTTTCTCTAAATCTTTTTCTAATTTTTCTATTTCTTCTGCAAAACAAAATACCAAAAATGTTCTATTTGCTTCCTCAATCTGAAATTTGATAGCAAAAAAGTATAAATATACTAGCTGCCTTAATCTATTATAGAAATACCAAAAGATAGTTTGCTGAATTCTTCTTGTTTACTTATGTTGTGCTTTCCACGCAAGTCTCATTCTTTAGATGTAAATCAGAAGTATGTCTGATCTATAGAAATTGAAAGAGTTTCTTTTCAAAGCAACATTTTAAATAAAACTAAAATTTCAAACCCTTTCTAACTTTTTTTGTCAGCTATAAATATATGCATACACAGAGAAAGTGTCTCAGTCACACTAAGGCTTGTTTATATCACTCTGGTAGTGAAACAGAATCATAATGTGAATGGAAACAGGGCCCATGGAAATATCCTTATGTAAAGAATCTTTTTAGCCAGTGAAGAGATGATGTACGGGCTCTATGCTGGTCTCTTCCCAACAGACAAAGTTAAGAGAATGTCAGGAGTGTAGCCAGGGTACGCTGCACCTCAGTTTTTATTTGCTTCTAAAGGAAGCAAAACTTAAGTTACACTTTCTTGCCTGACCACTCTGTGTCCCAAGCTTAGGAATGGAATAACCAAGAACCAAACCCACTAGGTATTTCTACACTGAAAAGTTTTTTTTTGGAAATAAGGAGGCTGATTTTGGGGAAAACACACCACAGCTTTTTACATGTCCATGCAGGCATTTTGTTATTTCAAAATAAGTGCTTCATTATTTAAAAAAATAAAAAATGAAGCACTATTCTGAAATAACTAAATCTGCTTTTATTTCAAAAGTGCAATTCTTTCAAAATAGTGATTTCAAAAAAAAAAAAAAAGCCATTGCAAGCCGCAAAATTGGCTTTTTGCAAAATAAAGGCCCTATCCTTTTCCCTGCCTTCCCCTTTTTCGAAGTAGAGTCTAGTGAAGACTCTCTATTTCAAAATAGTCTTCACTAGACTCCTATTTCAAATAAATTCAAATTATTAATTGAAATAAATGAGTTATTTTGAAATAACTATTTTGCAATATCTTTGGCAGTGTTGACATAGCCACTAAGCTTATGATTTTCTATGTGTAACAATTTAAAGTGAGATGAGAAGTAAAACACAGCTTGTGACCTTATTATGTATAAAAGTCAGTCTTCTTAAATATGAATGAAAATAAAATACAATTCTTCTGGAGTTGGCAATAGAAGGACACTATGAATACGTGAAGATCTATTTTTTTTTCCTCCCCCTCGGAGGGCCTCTGAACAGGTTTTGAGGACATAGCTGGTCACATCACAAGATGCTGGCAGATAAATTTAGCAGCATATCTAAACCTTAATTTAAAATAACCATATCAATTCATAACATCAGTAATTAAAAAGCTTTTCAATATAAAATTTCTAGATAGGGTATAGTTCACAGTTGGGATAACATATCATCATAATTACCTAAATTAAACCTCTCAAGAGCCTCCTGCCTGTCATGATTTGTCACTGGCTGTCCTTCAAGGTTTTCCAGAGAACGTAGGTGGAATATAGTATACAGGCGGTAATGAGGCAGATTTACAATTGGATTGTCTGCCAGAAACAAAGATGTCAAGTCTTTTAATGGCTTCAGCTTAGCTATGTCATGGAGCTAAAATCAAAGAAAAAGGTATAATGATTAGACATCTTCCCAAACACCATCACTCCCTCTCTATCCATAAAATACGTTGTTTAACGTATGTGGAGGCTGCATTTTATTGTTAATACAAAAATGATGTCCCCACCAAAATAATACAGCAACATAAGAGTTCAACATGCGAGTTAAATTTATGGAACTGACATGTTCTCTGGGTGACCAGAAAGTCAAGGCATCTTGACCCTGAAAATTCAAAATCCTGTGATGCCATTTCCAAAGAGAGCACAAACATCCTGGCCTCTAGAGGTCTCGCTCCTTCAGAACCTTTACTAACAAGAAAATAAGCCCTGTTCACAGCTGTACTGTCACAGATTATGCAAAGAGGACCACAGATGTTAACCTACTCACATTGTAGCTAAAATTTTTTTTTAAAAATGCTGCTCATTTCCATTCATCCCACAAAACAGCTTAATTAGAGTTAGGCACATATCATAAAGAAATGAAATGCAAGCTGTAATTTGGAAGAGGCTAGTGAATGTCCACAAAGACCTCACTAAGCTTGCAAAGCCTTATAGTGCCCTGACTGAGAACTGCTGCACATGTGAGTGCTTTGTGACAAAGGGAGAACATACTTGATATGCAGGGAGTAGCCAGATAAAAAAATCTATATTAGGTTTTCCCCACAGAGAGCCTGTAATTCTTATAAAAATAAAAATTATTTCTGCTAGTTAAAAATCACTTACTGATGATATTTTGTTTTGCCTCAAATTAAGGATGCGCAGGGATCTTAATTTCTTCCCTACCCATACAGGAATGTGCTCAATCTCATTTCCTGCAAGGTTCAACTTTTGTAGATTCTGCATATGCTCTAGACCTTCAATTTTGCTGGAAACAAGAGAAATGAAATTTAGACATCATGAAACGAGTCATATAGAGTGTAGCTATGGCCTCACGGATACTGTACAATAAAACCTCTTTTAACTCATCATCACAGTAATCATTTTTGCTGGTTTCTTAGGGGAGATAACCAAGCAAAACTGTATAGAAAACCTGGAGATATTTTGAAGTGAGTAACTAAAGACAGGTGTTGTCTATTGTAGCTGGACTTTATTGCAAGTTTCCCTGTAATATGCATCAAGTATCTTGCATCTCTTTATTTTAGCAGTATAATTAAAATTATTAAAACATCCTGAATTTCATTTTAATATATTCATTTTCTTCTCTCTCACATTTTAGAATCAGTCACAGGCAATCTGAATCAAGCAGGAGAATCAAAACAGAAACCATATTTTGATGATAAAATATGACTGTACTGTAGCTTCTCAAATGTGGAGTGTGTACAACAAAGAAAAAATTAATTAGCAATAGAGTGTCTCTCTTTTGGAAAGAAATCAACCGTAGAGGAAAAAAAGAGTGACCTTTGTTTTAAAATACTTTTCAATTGTCTTATATATAAGAACTGCCATTTTTCCACAGTGAGGTGTCAGGATTTCTCAAGCCCTCTCATAAAGCATTTCTACATGTTGCAAATCCGTGTACACACGACACTAAAAAGACACAGTCAAAAAAAGGCTTTTATCATCAGCAAAACTAAGATGGGAAGAAGATGCCCCAAGGTAGCTGCCATTTATAGTGTATTTTATGGACACTGCTGTTATCCCTTTACATTAACCCATCACGCGGCACAAGGGGTGAAGTGAGCTGTAATATATATTCAGTTTTATTAAATTATTCAAATTTTATATTTAGACTCTACATACTTTGTGTAATATTTAGTGTTTAAGTGATCATGTGGCATACTGAAAGGTCTGTCCGTGACTATAATAGTTTGTCAAAAACCAGAGAAAACAAAGAAGTGTGTGAAATGACAGCGTGCCTTTCGCCTGGTTAATGCTATGAATACAAATATTCTCCATGCTTATTTTAGGAACATTCAACAGGCTGGCTGTCTGCACAGTCAGAAGACATTATAGTATGAACAATACATTATATTTTTATGAAGGAACCGAAGAACTTTAAATAGAGCATACCAGAGGTTTTCTTTTTATAGTGCCATATGTATACAAAAAATATATACCATGACATCTTTTGTTGACCCCTACAGTGGTTATTATTTCAGTGCCTGTTCTTTTTAGTACTGGATGTATAGGAATAGCCACCAGTAAAGAAGCACCCAAACAGCCCAAATAATCATTCTGCTTTGAAATATACACAGTAACAATAGAAAAGATACATTGCAGTCAAGAAAAAAAATGGAAAATAATCTTATATTTTCTTACTTGATTTGAAAATGGGTGCAACCAGATTCTTATAACATATTGTTTTATTATTAAGGCATATTTCATTTTGTTTTCTAACCCTCCTAAGAGGAGAAGTTGCATCATTGCAGTAGGTTGAGATATTTAGTCAGTCTTCTGCACACTTCCTTTATTAACCTCTTTACTGCTATTGTGGTTACTGCATTTGCATAGCCAGGCTTGCATAGAAAGAATCATTAAGTTTACATTAGCAGTGGTAAAACTAAAAGTAGGCATGGATAAGTTTGCTTCTTCATTCCCATGCACTGCCACCTCAGTATTTTTTCCACTAAAGGAACTTCCTCCCGTAACAGTGAAAGCTACCCTTCTGCAGCAGGTAGGAGTTTGAGTGCACTGGCTGCATGAGAAGGCTGTTATAGTTTAATCTTTTAAACTTTTCCATTCTCATATAAACAAAGTGAAGGAATATTTTATTATATTAATGCATGAAATATTTTAAACATATCTGAATTTTAATATGAAAATCCTTACTGCAGCATCTGAATCTTTCCTTCTTTTATTTATAAAAGAAATAATGGACTCTCAACTCTTCTGAATTTTCATTCTCTACCTACATCAAAACCAGAGTTTCTGCTTACCTGATTTTATTGTAGGACAAATTGAGTTCACGTAGCTTTAACTGTTTATCCAGCTTCTCAATCTTTTCAATTTGATTGTTACTGAGATTTAGTACCTCCAGTTTAGAGCACTTTTCCAAGTTTTCTATATACTAAAAACAGAACAAGCTATTGTTAATACAAAATGGTACCGGTAGTTGCATTCAGAACAGCAGGATTCTGTTTTTAAGAACCATGTCTTCATAAAAGCCACTACAAACCATTATTATGCCCTTTAACATAGATTTCCAAATCTGAGCTCTGAAATTCTGCACTGGGTCCAGCTGAACACATCTACAGCTTTCCATACTATAGGAGAATGAAAATTTATAGATGCTACGAGCCCTGCAGTAAAGCACCCTCACCTGCAGAAAGGCCTACTTGCCCCCCAGATATAAACTACAAATTCAAAGTGGCACCCTTACTAGTAGTTGAGCAATTACACCAATGGCCATATTTTACCTTTGTTCCACACGTGACACTCTAATTAGTAGCAACAGGAATTTGTACAACAATGGCTTGATTCCATAATTCTTACTTTCACAAGTAGTAGTTGTAGAATTGGGCCCAGAGAAGGTAAACTACAGTCCTTTGCTTTTAATAAAAGTATACTCCTAATCATAAATTTCCAATGTTTTTAAATATTATAGATCTTTAATACTGTTACGAAATATAATTAATAAGAAATTACTTTCAGTAACCCACCTTAAATTTTTTGTCCCCATCCTTTGCAAGAGAAAGATTCAGTGAGCTTACAAATGTCAGATTTTCCTGTTTGGACAGGTTTTTAATAAGAGATTCAGTAATGTATCTAACTCCTGGACTAATACAGTCTTCATCTGCAATAAACAACAGGAAAAAATAGGATTCAATTAGCACTGAATAAAAAGTGTAATGCTTTTGTGTAGCTAGCATACAAGACAAAGCAAACCTGTACAGGAACTCAGAACAAGATACACATTGACAGCAGCTGCAGGAAGCACTGTGCCTGAGGAAGGTACAATGCCTCTGGGAGTGTTGAGGAGGGGCACGTGGTAAATCCTTTGACCAGATGCAGTGTGCATTACTCCTGGCCAGTCCACCTCTGCTGCCTCGTGCAGGAGGATGCAAGGAGCCAGAACATCATTCCACTACCCTTGCACGGTTTTTAACACCATTGTTAACCATTTAGAATGCCCCATTCCTTGCGTGCCAAGAGCTTGATTAAGTGAGATTTCTAGGTTCCTTCACCTTTCCTATCATTCACTTCTGGTTTGGATTACATGATCCAGGGGCAAGGACTACATGTCTTTTATTCCTGTAGCTCTTCAGGGAAAAATGACTAGGTCTACACTACAAGGCTGAGTTTAGTCAACTTTATTAAGTAGACCTAGCATGACTCCATTTGTTTAAGACGACTTTATAAAGTCAACTTAACCCTTACAGTCAACTTTAAGGGCAGGCATTATTAAGTGGACTTAAGCCCCTAGTGTAGCCATACCTGAATTGTCTCTTTTTTTATATATTAATGCAGTGCCTATCATAATGGGCCCCGGCTACTAACTGCTCCTGGAATACAGATCTGATATGTGCACCACTCTACACCAAATTGCTGTTGCAGACTTAAAGGTAACTTTATGTATTTATTTCAATACAAGCAAAATTTTAATTTTTGAACCTTTTAACCCAAGTTGTTTTAGTGATAATTAAAAATACACTGATGTACTCTCAACCTGCTATTATGATTGTTTTAACACCTGTGGAAGCTTGAAAGCAAGATCTCCCTTTTCCTCTATTAAGAGGATGCCATCCACAAGAAGCCTAATCAATTAAGTAAAAATTATGGTACTTATTGATAATATATCTGATCTGGTGTCTCCTGGTCACTGGTGTTTTTAATATCATTGTCCTCTTTAATTTCATCTTTTCAGTTTAGTAAATACTGACCTTCCCCAGCTGTCTGATACCCAACTGAACTTGAAATTAACAAAGATGTCTTGTTTTACTGTCATATTTGCACATCACCTTCCACTGAGGATAGCTCACAGCTCTAGGAGTAAATAAGTTAATTTATCACCCTTCTGCTCCCTGATGATATCAGCACTAACAATTCTCAGGGATTTAAAAACACAGAAATATGTAATGTTGATATTTGGAAACTGAACGATACTTAAGTAATTTAAGATAGTTTATTATAGGGCAGGTTAAATGTGGGGTCTAAAATACATGACAATGACTCTCAAATACATTTTATAAACACTTGCTTAATTTTATGCTGATATTAAAATACATTCAGGATTGATTCTTATTATTCACACAATACCTTTGTCAACCTGACATTCCAAAGAAGGTCCTACGTCACTTTTCACTGCAACATCAAGCTGTTGACACCTCTGTTCCCTCATTTTGTAATTAGCAGGTATGCCCTGCCTGCTAGAAGGAGATGGTGACCTAGTACTCGAAGTACCAGTTGACATTGGACTAGGGGTACGAGAAGGTGGTATCTGTCTTCTGGGCAATGTTCTTTGTAGTGATCCTTTCTTCATTGCACAGAATGAAGTCAATCATCTGGCAAAAATCTGAAAGACTAAAATTATATATTCAAGATCGGTATCATCTGAACCTGTGCATAAATGTTACTGAAACTGTATAGATGCAAAGTAACATACGGTGTATTTGTTTTATTTAATTATGTGTCTGCACTCTGTTTTGGTATCTGTGTTTGATATACCCTTTTTTTAAAATGCCATATTATGACACACAATAAAGAATAAAAAAAAAATGCCCTCTGCCATCCTTATGTAATATTAAAAAACCTCCTCCACAACAATCCTGGACAAAAGGATTCATCTTACCCTGTCCTCTAATAGCTAGAAAAGTTTAGCCCCAATGAACTGAAATGCAGGAAGAGGAAATTCCTCAGCTGGAGATGCTCCACTGAACACATCCTTCCACTCCTCAGAGATGGACGGCTAGGGACTATCTACAAATACATCTGAGCTGATCTCAGCAACTGCCTTGGAACTTAGGAGGAAATTCTCTGCCTCATTAAGACAAGATGAGTGAGAGCAAACCCAAGGAAATCTTTTATTGGATCAACTTCTGATGGTGAAGATGACAAACTTTTGAGCTGGGACAGAACTCTTCTTCAGGTCTGGAAAAGATGCTCAGACTGTCACAGCTAAATATAAGGTGGAACAACTTAAAGAGTTGTTTCTCATAAGGACTTAACACATTCTGCAGCAGACTATTCAAAGTGAAGCTCTTGGTCTATAACAGAGAAACAGCCAGTAGAGCCACACAGGTGGCATCAATAATGAAAAATTTAAAACCAAAATAATAAAACTAGACAGTGCCTGTTGGGTGAAATCCTGGCCCACGTGAGTCAATAGGCATTTTGCCATTTACTTCAATGGTGCAAGAATTTTCTCTGTAGACAATGTTTTGGGGTTGGGGGGTGGGTCCCCTCTCCTGGGGTGCAGGGATGGGGGAAGCTGGGACCCCTCACCTGAAGTGCTGGGGGGGTAGGTGGGTCCCCTTACCCCAGGTGCTGGGGGGAATGGGGGCAGCTGGAAGCCCTGAGGTGCTGGGGGGGGAGCTGGGACCCCTCCCCTGAGGTGCTGGGGGGTCCCCACACCGGGGGAGCTGGGGGGGAGCTGGGACCCCTCCCCTGAGGTGCTGGGGGTGGGTTCCCTCAGCTGGGGTGCAGGGGGGAGCTGGGTCCCCTCACCCAGGGTGCTGGGGGGAGCTGGGTCCCCTCCCCTGAAGTGATGGGGGTGGGTGGGTCCCCTTACCGCAGGGGCTGGGGGGAATAGGGGGAGCTGGGACCCCTGAGGTGCTGGGGGTGGGTCCCCTCACGCGGGGTGCAGAGGGGGGCTGGGCTCTCTCAGAGGGGGGTTATCCCGCCCCCGCCCGCGCAGTGCCCGAGGGCCCGGCTTTGATTACCCCGGTTGACATGGCAACGGCTCTCCCGCGCCGCCCGCTCCTCCCCAGGCGGCAGGGCCCGGCCGAGCCTAGCGCCCCCTTGCGGCGCAACCGGCCTCCCTCCCGCCTGCGCGCCGGCGCCGCCGCCGCCGCCGCCGCCCGCGGCCGAGACTTCCCGTGCAGCGGCGCCTTTAAGAGCCGGGCGCGGGAGGCCGAGCCGCCGCCATCTCGGTTTGGCGCCGGAGCCCGCCACGCCCCTTCCTAACGGCCGCCGCCGGCCACGCCCCCTCCGCGCGGGGCCCGCCCCTTCCGGCCCCGCCCACGGAGGGGGGAGCTCGCGCTGCGGCCGTTGGTGGTTGCCCGGCGACCAGGGCGGGCGGGCGAGCGGCAGCGGCGCGCGCGCGCGCACGGGGCTGCATGTTGCGGGGCTTTGACACCTAGGCCCAGCCTGTGAAGCGCTGGGGGCTTTGCTGGGAGCCCAGCCCCGCCGCCCTCTTCTCCCTGCAGCTGGGGGCCTGGGTGCCGCTCTGGTGGGGGTGGCTGGGCCCCGGCTCCTGCAGACCAGCGCCCAAAACGCGGCCCTGTCAGGGCAGTCCTGCCAAACCCAGTCCTGTGGTACTTGTAGAGTCTGACAGATTAACTTGGGAGCTAGATGTGATCTAGGCCATCCTGTGCAGGCAATGCCCCAACACCGTATTCATTGGACAAACAGGAAGCTGAAGTGATTTTAAATTGTTCTCTTCTGTTATAAGTAATATTTCCCGTCCTTAATATCGCATGTTTTAGTTGGAGTTAGATGTTTTTTACACTGGGGGACATTTCAAGTAGCAGTTTGGAATTTGTGGCATAATTTGTTAGAGAAAAGGTGGGCACTTCCAGTGACCTCCAACTTAACTGAAAATGAAGGACGTGTACCTAAGATTAGTGAGATTTTGTAAGTATTTATACTTCATTTGTATCCTATGCTCTCTTGCTGCTTGAATAAAGAGATGTTTTATTCCTATGATTTTTAAAGTTACTGACTCCTTGCTTGTTTTTAATGAAAAACAAGTAACTAAGGATCCTACGCTGCAATTTATAGGATTCTGCATCTTTATCCTGAATTCACCGAGGCTGTGCCTGCAAGCTCCTACCTATGCAGAGCAAATTGCACCATCTGCCCCTAAACTGCAAGCTTGTTTATAGCAGTATTCAAAATACTGTAAAGGACCCCCACCCTACCCCCATTGGCCTCAAAGACAGGCATGTGCTTGATTGAATTTGGAAGCAGTGGTCAAAACCAAAACAACACCACAAAATTGGAGAAGGGAGAGAGATCATAAGATTTAAAAAGAAAAATAATTTGATAAATTTAAGTGTTAGAAGACAGACCTGTAGGAATTTGTTCATCAGTGTTTTTTATGGTTTCCTTATCTACCCATGAAAGTTTATTCTGTGGGCCAGTGAAATTAGTTATTATTTAATAATAAATAACACTCACTTTATTTTTGTATAATAATTGAATATATAATAATTTGTAAATATTGTCTCCAGATGATAGTTACATCCCATGAGCATTGTTAGAGTTAACTCTTGTTGAGGCAAATGTAGTTGTAGCATGTACTTTTTATGATTTTGTCCTGTGTTGATCAGAGATACCTATTGCTAAGATCATTTCCAATAAATGCTGGCTACAATATTTGTTTAAACTTGCAAAATCTTGCACAACTTTTATCTGGGTTGACTATATTTTACAGTTGTTTGCTCATGTATTGCATACAGATGGACTGGTGAGTAAAGGTTCTGTCTTTGCCGCTTCTTTTATCACAGCCTTTTAGAATAAATATCGTCTCTCCCCCATGCTTAGTTCAGATGTATTAAAAGCATAGGCTCATAGATTTTAAAGCTAGAAGGGACCATCGTTATCATCTAGTAGTCTGACCCGAACATTATAAGCAACAGAACCTCACCCACCCACTCCTTTAGCAGACTGGTAACCTCTGATTTAAAGACTTCAAATTACAGAGAATTTACCATTTACTCTAGTTTAAACTTGCAGGTGACCTAGCCCCTATACTGCAGAGAAAGGCAAAAATGACAATTTAACCTGGGGAAATAGTCACTCAGACCCTGAGCATTTATGATCTTACAGTTGGCATAAGCAGGGGTGAGGAAGTGCTGATGTTATGCTGGGAGATGTGTTTTGGTTTCTGCAAGCGGTGAAAGAGATGTGTTTACTTCAGTGAGAGATTTATTGTGCGTGTTGGTCATGTGAAGGGTTGGATTGATTTGTATTTGTGGAGTTCTGGGAGATTTGTGTTGAGTTATGGTGGGAAATTTGTATTGCTTTGTGCAGCTAATGGAGTATGTGGTGTGGTAAGTGGCTATTTGTTTTGGATTTATTCTGTATATAGAGTTGTGTTGGCTTTTGCCTGGGAGGTTTTGCTACGGGATTTTATGTTGAGTTATATGGGTGGCAATTGGCGGATTAACTCCAGCATTGTGGCAGTTGTGAGACCAAATAAACCATCATCTGTATGGTCTCCTTATATCACAAATGCATTACAACCAATTGAATTATTATATGAAAATTAACTGTAGAAGAAGGATGATGATTGGTTGTGTTACCTCTGATATCACAGTGGTCTGGAAGTGTGTGTGTGCGTGTGTGTGCACAGGCGTGCATGAACATGCACTTTACAGATATTATTTTATGTAGGTGGCTGGAATACTTAATTTTTAGGGTCTTGCATCTACCCTGTGCCATCTGTGCAGAGAGAGGGAGAAAGCTGTCAAACTATTTAATTGTTATTCCACAGTCCTTGCAGCTTGATCTACTGAATAGGAAACAGCAAACTTGAGACATAAAATGGCCTCAAAATGCTGGGAATGAAATCAGACTTCAGTGGACTAGTCCAACATAGTTTAGGGCCAGAACACAAGGTAGACTCATAAATCATAGAATCATAGGGTTGGAAGGGACCCCACGAGGTCATCTAGTCCAACCCCCTGCCAAAAAAAGCAGGACCACTCCCATTAGATCATCCCAGTCAGTGTTTTGTCCAGCTGGGACTTGAACACCTCCAGAGATGGAGATTCCACCACCTCCCTAGGCAACTTATTCCAATGCTTCACCACTCACCTAGTAAGGAAGTTTTTCCTAATATCCAGCCTGGACCGCCCCAGCTGTAACTTGAAGCCATTGCTTCTCGTTCTGCCCTCTGTTACTACCGAGAACAGTCGAGCTCCCTCCTCCTTGGAGCAACCCTTCAAGTAGTTGAAGGTTGCTATCAAATCCCCCCCCAGTCTTCTCTTCTGCAGGCTAAATAAGCCTAGTTCCTTCAGTCTTTCTTCATAGGGCTTGTGCTCCAGCCCTTTGATCATTTTGGTTGCCCTCCTCTGGACTCTCTCTAATTTGTCCATGTCCTTTTTGTAGTGGGGAGCCCAAAACTGGACACAGTATTCCAGATGTGGCCTCACTAGTGCAGAATAGAGGGGAATGATCACATCCCTCGATCTGCTGGTAACACTTCTTCTGATGCAGCCCAGTATGCCATTGGCCTTTTTGGCAGCAAGAGCACACTGCTGACTCATATCCAGCTTCCCATCCACCATGACTCCCAGGTCCTTTTCTCCAGTGCTGCTATTTAGCTGATCACTCCCCAGCCTGTAGCAGTACATGGGGTTTTTTCGTCCCAAGTGCAGGATTTTACACTTATCCTTGTTGAACCTCATGAGATTCCTCTTGGCCCACTGCTCCGGTTTGTCTAGGTCTCCCTGAGTCCTGTCTCTGCCCTCTAGGGTGTCTACCGTTCCCCCCAGTTTGGTATCATCTGCAAACTTACAAATAATGGCTTGAAAGGCACAATTTGAAGAATTCCTCATGTCCACAGCCATGCTTGATAGAACTTTATGGAGAAAAAGGACATAACTATCAGATATAGCACTAAGTGTTTTTCTGGTTTGTAGAAATTCTATTACACCTACAAATCTGCAGGTAATAGAAAAGTTAAAGGGGATGTTGTTTGGCATTCCAGAAGCAACTGGAGCGGTATTTTTCCTTTTGTGGTCCAGCAAGGCTCCTGGCTCCTTGGCCATCATGTCTGTCAGAGAAAAGCTTTTCTTTCCCTTCTAGCTGGGGTTGTTCCAAGCTGCACAGCTCCTTACTGACACCAATATCTCCAGCAAGACAAGTTACCCTCTCTTGCAGGCTTTCTCTTTGAAGAATATGAAGAGAGTAACTGCCCACAGTTGTAGGATGGAGCTTTTCTAAGCAACCACATTTATTCTTTCAATAAAAAAAAAAATTCTACACAGATGCTAATGATTTTATCAGAGAATACCCACGTGCTACCCTATGTCACAGTGAAACTGACTAACGGACACAGGGTAGCCAGTTGTATGGATAGTACTGTTTCCATTTCCTAAAAAGGTTCATTGCTCAGGGAATAGAATAGAATAGAATAGAAGCATAGGGTTGGAAGGGACCTCGTGAGATCATTAAGTCCAACCCTCTGGGGCTTGAACCCAGGACCTTCTACATGTTAAGCAGCAACTCCTGTAAATCTTGATTGTACAGCATACCATTCATTTGATTACTGCATTCTTGGAAAGGTCAGTAGAATAATGCAGTTCATTATGTTTTTGTACTGTGGCAGTCAAAAGTAGCTATTGGTTATAAATTACAAGTGCTGTGCAGGACCCAAAATTTCTGTTCCATGGAAAACTCTGATTTCCAACTTTGTTTTCATTGCAAGCTGAAATATAATGTCAAATTTTGAAATTTCTCACAAAGCCAAATTTAAAAAAAAGCTTTCAAGTCAATTGAAACACTTTGCATAATATTAAATAAATTTCTAAACAAACATCATTTTGAAATAAAAAAAAAAAAATCAAAACTTGATGTCTATATAACGGTGCTTAGAGCCAAAGCAGAACAAAGTCCTAAACTAAGGGTTTTACTTATGCTGACTTCTTTCAAAGCTATAGGACAGAGAAGAGAGAAACAATGTGTAATGCCATAGGACTACATAAGCATAAATTTCAGAGGTCTGACGTTAATGATTAATCTTTAGATAAATACAAATAGCACAAATATAATCCAGTGAAGCAAAAGTCAAATATCCTTTCACCAAAGTTTCACAAGGGTCTTTGGTTTCATGCTTGTGCCAGCCATGAATACTTTAAGCTTCATTTGTATTTTGGCACTTTGCAGCAGAAGTTTGAGTCAGGAGCAAACGTAAGTAAAACACAGTGTGTTTCCTGGGAGTGTTGCTGGATGATAATAGCCATCAACCAAACGCCATACGAAAGGTGTTATATGGGCCTGATTCTGCAGTTCTCGATCAGGCAGAACTCTGGATTTGCCTAAGAAAGTACTGCAGAATTGGGCTGTATGTTCAGCCACAGACCAAAGGGTTATGTCGATCTTTCAGTGTGCATCAGTGGGTTCAATGTGTGCTGACAGGAGCATGATCCAAGAGAATTCCAAACCCCATAAAGTACATGAAAATATACTTCAGTGCACTCTTATTTGTATGCTGTTATTTAAATATGTTTTAAAATTACAAAATGTAATTCTTATTAGGCCTTTTATAACTGCCAAAGAAAATCTAGAAAACAGTGAATCCAACTGCTTTTTATATCTAAAACAAAGGAGATGACTACTCCATGTCCACTGAATATTAATTTAACAAACTTCAGAAGTATTCTCAATAACTGTATTGCCGGTGCCTCCAGCCACTGAACGGTATATGTGTTGCTTTGAAATGATGGCCATTCCAGTCTAAAAAGAACTGTTTGAATTTAGATGTGGGGGCCTGCAAAAGTTGGTGCACATATTCAACTTTACTGCCAATTGTGGGTTAATTGATTTCAACAAGAGGACTCATAGGAGTTACGTTAATCATGTGTGTAAGTGTTCACAGGATTGGGGCCTTGGGGCTGATCCTGCAACAATAGGGTTTTGGGTTTTTTTCTTGAGTAATCCCATTAAATTAATTCCTGCGTGTACGTTATTCCAGGATTGAAGCCAGACACAGATGGACACAATGGGTTTGGTTTTGTTTGCACCTATATTGCTGGCTATTTTAAATACTTAAATACATATTGATTTGGTTGAAACAAAGATAGTTCTAACCAGAATAGTTTTGTTTGACCAAAAGACAAGGAGTCCTATGGCACCTTAGAGACTAACAACAACAACACCAACAACAAAAAATTGGTGGGGCGTAAGCTTTTGTGGTCTGGAACCTACTTCATCAGCTGCATAACCAGTTTGACCAGTTAGCATATTGTTTGACCAGTATACAATCCACTTTTTCAAAAGCATTCTGTCACAAAAATTATTTGCATTTAAAAAAACGGTTACCAATTTAACCTTTCAAACATTGTTCCACAGTTACTGGAACCTATTGAAATTACCACATTTTCTGATGTCAAGGATTAGGCTTTATTGGATAGCAGGGCTGAACTTTTGAATTGTGTCATGACTTTTTTTTTTGTGAGGAAGAACTAGCTGCGTGCTGTGTTATCAGCACACTGGACTTCCCACGGCCTGGCACCATTGAAGGAGATGATATCTCTTCATAAATATTGACCTTATATTGAATCTCCATTTTGTAATTTATTTTTATTATCCAGGAAAATTTTAAATAGAAAATTAAGTAAAAATAGAAATAGATCAAATCTTTAGCCTGCTAGCTTTTTTGAGTATAACCCTTCAAACTAATTTTAAACGAAAATAATAAGTACAAAAGGGACTGACATGTTCCATTGTCTTTCTGTTTTTTTTAACGCTTATAGATATGTCATTACAGCACCAAAGATCTTCCGTGTTGGGGCATCTGAGAAAGTGGTATTTCAGGCTTTTGGCTATGAGGCTGCATTTCCTGTCAGCATCTCCATTAAAAGTTTTCCAGATAAGCGTACTACTTATGCTTCTGGCCAGGCTCAGCTATCTCCAGCTAACAAGTTCCAAGCCTCTGTAACCTTAACAGTATGTATTCAAAGTATTTCTTGTCCGCGCTTATGCTTGCAGCTGACTAAAAATAGCTTGGATTCATGCCACTATGATGAGTTTCCCGTTTCTTTGTGAAGAGCAGCGGTGTGATTCTCCAGTCTGTTAGACCAATTACGTGCAAGTGTAATTCTTTTCAAATCATCAGTTATTGTGTTGTAAAACAGGTATGATAAAATGAAAATCAGAGACCAATAATAGAAAAATATATGAACATAATTTTTCTTCTTTCAAAGTGACATTTTTCTGTAATGTATTTATGCCCTTCCGGGGGGACATTTGTGCAGGAGAGAAAAAAAATCAGCAAGAAAAAAATGCTGATTCAAGTTTTAATGTAAGTGAAAAGTTTTAATATAGAAATCATTGCTTCAAAAGAATACTTCTTTATTACTTTACTTATCCATAATACCTATGGTCATCCCTCTCATTTGTCTGTTTACTATGCTGATGGTCACGTCAGTTATCCAAACCTATTCTTGGTTTCCATGGACCAGACAGCCATGTTGTGTCCTGTATTTTTTTTTGTTGAAATAGTTACATTTAAAGTACTAAATCACCCAACTAACTTTAACCTGTCAAAGGGAAAATTTAAGGATGGCTGAAATAATGGATGTGGACAAGACTGGTAAGTTGTGGGCTCAGTTTAAAGGAAATGTGCTCACCAGTTTGGGCAACACCATGCTCCCAGTGAAATCAGTAGCAAAGCTCCTATTAAGTTTGATGTGATCAGGATTTCACCCTTGGAGTAAAATTAAACTTGTATTAATTTTACATTGGTTTCTCTAGTCATTTTACCTCTTGCAGTGACCACTACCTGGTGCCTAAGAAAAAGTGAACCCCACTGTAATGTGTATGACCATTTATAGGTTGTGTATGTGGAGAAGCACTTCCTTCCTGATGCTGGTGTTGATGAGTGTATTTAGTAAATAATTAACAGAGTCCTAATTATCAAATATTCTATTCAACAAAAAAAATTGAGGAAAGTCGTAGTTTGATTACTTTTTGTATTTACCTTTATTTCTCTGTCCCATCCCCAAACCTTGGTAGATTCAACTGAAAGATTTGCCAGAAACATCAAGTTCGATCCTGTATGTGTATCTGGAAGCTAGTTCTTCACATTTTACAAGAGAGAAAAAAATGCCAGTTACCTATAAAAATGGATTTCTCTTTATTCAGACGGACAAACCTATTTATACTCCTGATCAGTCAGGTACAGTAATGCCTTTTTCTGTTTGTTTTAAAACCCTAAAGTGAGTCCACATTGCCAAGGAATTATGAATTCAATTTCCTTTAAACAACCTACCACATTGCTAAGTATTTATCAGCTGCTTACTCTGTAAGCAGATTTTCTATTTAAACAACAAAATAATAATGTTCAGTATGTTAGCACCTTATAAACTATTTCTTGAAACATTCCCTACTTTACTCCCACTCCCCATTTTCCACCATGAAGTACTTAACACATGAATTAACTGAGGCACCCACAAGAAGAGAAAGATGTGTGCTGAAAATATGTTTAGAAATATTATTGAAGAAATACTGCATTGTAAAAAAATGGATTAGTATCTTTGTTGAGATTGAGTTCATAGGATTCTCCACTCAAAGAAAAATGGAATGCTGGGATCACAGAAGTTAAAGAATTTGTTATGAATTCTGGGTATTTAGTTTGAAGCTGTTATCAATGCAAAATCTGCTTATTTATGTTGATAACATGAATAAATAACTCAATGTAAATAGTGGGGATTTCAGACATGCAACAAGAGTACTCTTTGAATACTAAAAATTTTTACAGATAAGTGTCAATAAAAGCTTAAGTCTATTTGATCTTTTCCAAATTCATTACAAATAATTTTTACAGTGAAAGTCAGGGTTTATTCTTTGAATGAAGAACTGATGCCAGCCCGAAGAGAAACTGTCTTAACTTTTGTGGTGAGTTTGTTACAATTTAATTTAATATTGACATTTTAGAGACCCCTGCTTCAATAGTATGGAAACACATTGATATCCAGGTATTTTAAAAAATTAGCAGTGCTTATCAGGGAATTGCTATTGCAATTTAATAATCAGCCTTTCAAAAGTCCTAAAAGTGCCTAGGCACAGTTGAACAGTGCTTGTAAGTCCTAGCTTAAGTGTGCCCCCTGAGTGGAAACCACTGAATTACCTCTAGTCTCTGAGGCAAGGATTTCTGGGAGAGTTTTCATTGCCTTTATGAATTGTTTATGGTGTTGCCATTTCTTTCAGTTTAAATGCAAAGAAAGCGATAGTCTCAGTATTTACTTTATAGTCATATATACAGGACTTTAGAGTAATATAATGGTGATAATATTGAATATCATGTGATAAATAGCTTTTAAATTCTTTTAATTATTGGAGACCTATTGTCAAAGTTTCAAATTTGGGAGAGTTAGTCACTCCACATTCAGTAGCTGAACTGCTATTTTAACTCAAGTATCACAAATTTCCTCAGAGGATTCAATTTCAGAGTTAGGGTACAATCCTGTAAACATTCAAGCATATGAGTAACTTTGGGAGCAGTTTAAATTAATATCAATGAGATTATCTTTGTATGTAAAATTATTCTTATGCAATTTTTTCAGAATTAGGTCTTAATTTTATGTCATTAAAATCTCAAAATGCATCAGACTGAGGAGTTCTACATGTTGATGGAAGAGTCTATAAAATTAAGATGCAGCTTCCAGATATGCATTTTTTTAAAAAAAGGTTTGTTTTCAGTGCCATGAAAAGGACAAAATCTGAAGGAAAAATGAACCCCATCATGTATTTGCTGAAGTCACTAACTCTCTGCTAAATGTTCCATATGAACATGTGGTACTTAACTGTCTTTTCTATTTTGATCTAAAGGATCCAGGTGGAGTTAAAGTGGAGATGATAGATGCAGAAGACTTTACTGGAGTTTTGTCTTTTCCTGACTTCAAGATTCCTTCTAATCCTAAGTAGACTTGTGATTTAAATGTTACTTATTATTGTCGTTTCTCAAAGACTTCGAAACTGCAGTTTGCTGATCTGGAGGGTACCTGAGTTACAAGGAACTGGAATTTTCTAGTCACTATTATAACTATTACTATTTATAACTGTAGCGCCCAGAAGCCCAAGACATGGATCCCAGTTGTGCTAGGTGCTGTACAAAAAAGACAGTCTTTCCCCCCAAAAGGTTATAATGTAAGTATAAGACAACAGATCACAGGTGAGGACAGGCAGACAGACAGGAATACAAGAAAATAATGAGAAAATGTCTGAATAGACAAGACAGACTGCATGGGAGAAGGGGTGACAAAAAACAGGTGATGGCAGCAAATGTCATGAGCTGAACATTTTTTGTGGTTTGGGTGACCACTCAAAACTGTAGATTATGTATGAAAGGGTTAGGGAAGCAGTTTCCAAATTAGATTTATTAACATAACTATATACATGATGATAAATTTAATTTTCATATTTAAAATGTCGTAATTTTATAGGTATGGGGTCTGGACTATTGAAGCCAAGTACAAGAAGAGTTTCACAACTTCTGCTGTGGCAAAATTTGAAGTCAAAGAATATGGTAATATATGATCGTTCCTAGACTTTTCAGTTCTGAATATTAAATAGGAAAGTAATAGCCTTATTTTTTCCAATCCCTTTAAGCGAACAATTAAAATTTTTTAAAACAGACACTTGATTCTTTAGACTATTTTCAATTGCATCTTTTCATGTTGATATTGCTTAATGTTTAAAATTACATTTATATTTAATTTGCAGCAATGCCGAGCTTTTTCATCTCCATAGAACCAGAAAAGAATGTAATTAGTGCTGAGAAATTCGAGAAATTCATGATTACTATTAAAGCTAGGTGAGATTTTGTTTGAATTTTAAATGTTTGTCCTTTTTTTTACTTCAGTGGAAGGAACAGGCTAGCCACCCAAGCTCAAGCCTGCCTGACCTGCTTGATCTGTATTTCTGTGGCAAGTCCATGCTTTCAGTATCCACACTGAATTTTTAGTGAAGTAGGATGAGCTGAGCTAGAACATCTCTCTCTACCCAGGCTGAGAGGCAAGGTCCTAACAGCAGTGTAGATGTACCTGAAAGGTCCTACCATCTTTTTCCCTTTCACTGCTTCCTCTGTAGATCATATTACTCAGTCCTTTCTGAAGTGGAAGACAAGGAGCTCCACTTTCCTTCTGTGCTTACCAGCAGTGGGTTTTGTGTTGGTGAGAAGGATCTGACAGAGACACATATGCAAGACCATCTCTTTCCCATTCTGCCTCTTGTTTATAGCCTGACTCCTTATTGAAAATAAGTGAATAGGATATTTCAAGTCTGTTTTGCTACATCCATTGCAATGACAACTTTAAAAGAGTATTTTTTCTTGTTTTACTGTTCTCAAGCTATTTTTATAACAAGAGGGTCACCAGGGCAGATGCTTATATCCGTTTTGGAATAATTGAAGGAACTGAAAAAAGGATGATGAAAAAAGCAATGTATTTAACTGAGGTAAGAAAGAGATGGCTCGTATTTGTTGAGTTTAGGCCTGATCCAACTTCAATTCAAGTCTTTCTAATAAATCCAATGGGAGCGGGAGTAGGCCTCCACAGGCTAATACAATAGTTTGCACTGTCAGTTATTCAGTGTCATCACAGCCATTAAAACCTCCTGTTATCAGAGGCATAAAACTTCACTTTAAATGGATCTTAATAATGATGTCTCAGATGGAAAGCAATGTCACTTTGGCTCACTTGGCTGTTTAAGTACATAATTGGTGGATATAACTTTATATGAAATAATTTTTATACTGAAGATTAGAAAGTAAATGAAAGAATTTAAACTCAGGATGAACTGTATTAATATGAAGCTTATAACAAGGCTGAGCCAATTCCAAATTCCGTAGGTGGCCTTTGGAGTCACCATTCTCTCCTAGTTTTACTCTTAGGTTAGTCTAGATTTTTGGTTCAGTCATTCAATCATAATATGAATCAGTCTCTCCCCTTTGTGAATGAGAGTGCTCCCTCTGCATAGATTCATGGATTCGAAGGCCAAATGGTACTGGTGGGATTGTCCAATCTGATCTCCTTAAAACAAACATCACAGAATGTCCCCAAAGTAATTTCCAGAACAGATCTTCTAGAAAAATATCTGCTTATCATTTAAATATTATAGGCGATGGAGGATTGACCTTGGTAAAATGTTCAAATGATTCATTACCCTTTCCATTAAAAAAGTATGTATTATATCTAGCCCAGAGTTGTCTCACTTCAACTTCCAGCCACTGGATTATGTTATAACTTTCTCTGCTAGATTGAAGAGTGCATTATTAAATATTTGTTCCCCATGTAGATATTTATAGACAGTAATCAAGTTACCCCTTAACTTTCTCTTAGTTAAGCTAAATACATTTAACTGTTTGAAGAATGCTTTTGAATCCTTTAATCATTCTCATGGCTCTTTTCTGAACCCTTTCCAATTTACCAAAACAAAGAGTCCTATTTCACTTTTAAAGACTAACAAATTTAACATGGCTACTTCTTTGGAACTTTCTAGTTTACCAGCATCCTTCTTGAACTGCGGGCATCGGAACTGGACACAATATTCAATCACTGATTAGATCAGTGCCAAATACAGAGGTAAAATAGCCTCTCTAATCCTTCTTGGGATTCCTACTGTTTATGCTTCCCAGGACTTCATTAACTCTTTTGGTCATAATATCAGTGGGAACTTACGTTCAGCTGACTACCCACCACAGTCCCCAAATCTTTTTCAGGGCCACCACCTCCCAGGATAGTGTCCCCCATTGCATCGGTATGACCTACATCCTTTGATCCTAGATTCATACATTTCCATTTTGTTATAGTAAAACATATATTGTTTGCTTGTGTCAGGTTTATCAGTATAGCCAGATCTCTCTGAATTAGGGACCTGTCTTTTTCTTTAAGTTTTATCTATGATGATTTTATGTTTTCTTGTAGATAGTTGATGAAATTTTTAAGTTATGTAGGGCCAAGAACTGATCTATGAGGGACTACACTGGAAACACACCCACTCACTGATGATTCACATTGACAATTACCTTTTGAGATGTACCAATTAGCTAGCTTTTAATCCCTTTAATTTGTACCATCTTGAATTTTTTCATCATTTGAATTTTTAAATAAAAGTATCATGTCATACAAACCAGACACTTGACAGAAATTGAAATATAACAACACTATAATCTTTACCAGTCACACTTGTAATCTCATCAGAAAAGATACCAAGTTAGTTTGACAGGATCTGTTTTCCATACATCCATGCTGATGTATATTAATTAAATTACTGTAATTTGATTCTTTATTAATCAAGTTCTGTCTCAGCTGCTTCATTTTCTTGCCAAGGGTTGAAGTTGGTCTGACAAGCCTGTAATTACATGGGTTCATCCATTGACCTTTCTAAAATCTGAAACATTATATTTTTTCCAGTCTTCTGAAACTGCCCACCTGGTCCAAGACTTACTGAAATTCAACATTAATGGTCCAATGAGCTCCTCAACCAGCTCTGTCAAAACTCTTACATGCAAGTTATCTGAACCTGCTGATTTAAAACTGTGTGTATTTATTGGCTTCTGTTTAACATCTTCCAGAGATGATAGCGGAATGGAAGGAGTATTATTAGTGTCATACAATGAAATGATATTATCTGTTTTTTCCCCAGTAGAGAACTGAAATATCTGTGTTTACCACATTATTATTGATAATTCCACCATGTCCTTCTGGTAATGGACCAATGCTATTTTCAGGATCCTTTGTCCTCCTTATTCTCCCTAACTCTGCTGGCTATAGGTTTCTCCTTGTGTCCTTTTGCTTCTCTTCTCAATTGTCTGCAATGCCTAACTCCTGATTTATATTAGTAACTATCATCTGCTCCTTTCTTCCATTTGCCACATGCTATTTTTTTATTTCTTATAGATGCCTTCACTTCCCCTGTAAACTAGGTAGGTTTTTAACCAACATGGCCTTTTCTGGGATTATGGCTTTATAGTCCTACAGTAAGATGTCCTTCAATGATTGCAAATTGTCCATTTTTTAAATTAAATTCTTCCTCTCAATTTAATTGTCTCGAAATTGTTGACTGTTTTGTGAAATTGGCACTACGAAAACACAAAATAGATATATTACTGGTCTAGATTTTATTGTGTTTCCACATTATGAATGTGATCTAGTCATGATCACTTGTACCAAAGCTGCTATTATTTTTTTTTTTTAAAGTTCTTTGATTAGTTTCTCTTTACCTGTTAGGGCAAGGGGTAATAAAAAAAACTCCTCCATTTTTACAGCAACACTTTTGAGTTCGGAAATTGACGTCTCTTATGTTTTAAAGCAGAGGTGTCAAACTCATTTTCTGTGATGGACTTAAATTTACTTCAAGTGAGCCGTACATACCCTAAATTGAAACACTGTGGCACTCTTACAGAATCGTAGAGTGCTGTGTATGCAAACTGTGCTCCACAGTACCTCTCTCTCTCTCTCTGTCTCTCTCTGTTAGGGGGAGAGTGTGGTCTTGTTATGCGCAGTCTCACGTACCCAGAACTCTGAGTCTCACGTACCCAGAGCTCTAGATGACCTTGTGGGGTCCCTTCCAACTCTATGATTCTATGATTCTATGTCATAAGACCTGACACTTGTGTCATCATGCAGTGCTGAGTATGAGACTACATATTCTGTCTCTCTCTGTCTGTTAGGAAGAGTGCTGTTCCATGGAGCACAGTCATGGGCTGGATGGAATTGGTTCACGGATCACATTCGGCTCAAGGGCCACATATTTAACACCCCTGTTTTAAAATTTCAAGGATGTTTTACTACTGGCAGCATAGGACCTCTAACAGATGTCATTTTAGACTGAAGTCCCCTATGACCATGCAGCTTTTTTTCCTACACAGCATCTAGATTTTTGTGCTGAATGCTCATTTCTTCCGTCTTTTTACCCTTCCATTTTATTAATTAAACCCCTTCTGACTCCTCCGACCAACTCTTTTTGAGGAGATTGCTTCTCCTCCTACTGAGATGGAGGCCATCGAAATTATACAGCCTCCTCTCACCATAGAAATGGATGCAATGTTCTGTGATGCCAAAGCTCTCCTCCATTTACTGAGCTAGTGGCTCACTTAGATCTTCTTCTGCCTTCTTTCTTTCCTTGTGAGACAGGAATGATCTTAGTGAAGATTGTGTGGCCATGCAGTGCTCTTAGTTCTTGCTGATTCTAGGGACACAACTTGAAACGTTCTATCTTGTGGTTAATTCTGGGGGGGACAAACTCCATTCTCCTTCAATAGACTTTATCCTTGGTCTCTGCTGTAAATAGATTTTGTGCATGTTAACATCTGAGACAGAAGCGGTATATCATGCCTTTGGAGATTATTTTTAGGCTATGCACAATATCATAATTTATCTTTTCCTTTGTGCTGTTACCAGCTAACTGACGGAGTTGTAGTCATCGATTTTAACAGTAAAAAGGCTGTTAATGAAATAGGCTACCAAAGTCTAGAAGAGTTAGATGGATCATACCTGTATGTTGCTGTAACAGTGCTGGAATCTACAGGTAGGGATTTTGGTTTTTGTTGGTCCCTTATTTGAACACACTTATGTACGTATCTGAATAAAATATATTAGACGTGTTTCCTGGCCTAAGACCTTTTGTATTCAGAAATCCCCCTTACCAGAAGAAATATAAAAGGGATGACTTCATATCATTAGCACAGCGTTACATGTTTTATTAAAGGCTTTGGGGGTTTTTTCCCATTTCATTTCATATTGGTGAAAGTTTGAGCCTTGAGTGTAAAAGAGGCCTTGACAAATCTGTTTCTGGTCATGATGGCAACCAGTTTTAGTAGCCTGTTGCTTAGCTCTGTTTCAGAAATGTAATGGAGAAGCATCCTCTGCTGACCAAAAGTAAACTTGTTAGCACCTAGATGTGAGTCAGTTTTGTCCACCACTGGAGTAAAGACTGAGGCTTGAGAATAACAAATGTCTTGGATTGCCCTGAAATAGGGATTTGGAATGCAAAAGGAGAAAATAGGATCCCTAGAATAAACTTCTTAAAATAAATACAATTTTTTGTTAGGTGGGCTTAGTGAAGAAAGTGAATTCACTGGAGTGAGATATGCTTTGTCTCCGTACAAATTGAATTTGGTCGCTACTCCTCTTTTTGTAAAGCCTGGGCTTCCATTCTTCATCAAGGTTAGTTAACACAAGCAATATGCTTGTATGCTATGACATATAACCATGTTTTCTTTATGCATATTACTTGAGATCTGCCTGTCAATCCCCTCTTGATTTCCACATAGCTATTCCATTTGGGTTCCCTTTATTGTGGTGGTAGTATTGTGACATCTGTTTAGATTGTTTCTGCTACAGTACTCATGCTCATATTTAATGAATGATTTGATAGCACTTTAATAACCAATCTTATCTGTTCTGATGAGCAGGTGCAGGTAAAGGATACATTGGACCAGCCAGTCGGAAGCCTCCCTGTAATTCTCAGTGCAAATGTACTTGATGAAGAAATGAATTCAGTTCAGTTGGTATCAGAAAGCTCAACTGATGGGAAAAGAGAAACAAGCATGAATGATGGAACTGCTTTATTTGTGGTTAATATTCCGTCTGCTAGCAAAGTACTTGAATTCCAGGTGAGTTAAATTCTTCTGTCTCCTATATTTCTTGCACAGTGTTTACTCTGTGCCTGAAACACAAACGGGAAGATTTTATACATGGAACGAGTGGATTAGGAAATTGGACAATTTTATAATCCAGCAGCAATCTGTTAAATAGTTAATATTACCAAATACAATTGCTGTAAAGGAGAATTATTTGAATATTAAACTATTTTGAAACTAATCCCTTCCTGACAACAGTGGAGGTGAAGGGGGTGAGGAGAGGAGAAATGAAATGAAAACAAATCCAAATATAGATATAGGTATGTATCCTAATTAGTTGTGATAAACTTGTAAAATTAAAAAATCCAAATGCTTTGCTTAACAATAAAAATCCTGGACTGGTTTTCTCATTCTGGAGGCATCTGATCAAAATGACAGTAGATTTCAGTATGTTATTCTCCTTTTCCTTTCTGCTTATATTTAGATAACTCTTTACTTCTCTTCTTCTAAAACTTTATTTGGGTTGGACATTTTTATTAAAGAAAATGTGAAATGGATAAAGCTAATTGGTGTGTATATTAATGATTCTCTCAATTCAGAAGTTTCAGTTCAGCTGAACATCTGAAAGGTCAGGTGCTGGTTATCCACATGTATATTGATCAATTTCTAATGGTTTAGAAATTACCTAAGGCAGACTTCCTTGTGGAATTGCCATTTGTTCATTGCTCTGTGCATTTCAAACAGATGGAAAAAATCATGTATGATGGTATTTTGAGATTTCATCATCTATCTCAAACCAGAATGTGAATGCTGAAGTAAGTTTCAGCCAAAAGTTTGATTTGACAGTCATTTTATCAGAATGATCTAATACATCTCACCTACGTATTAGACTACATATAAATATTTATTTAAGAAAAGGAAGTATAATTTCATAATTAAAGAATGCATTTGGAAGTTAGCATACCTAACTTCCAGTCCTTCCTTTATCACAGACTCAAGAGTCATGGGTGCTTAACTTTCTTGAAACCAGACCATGAGCCTTGTTTGAACTCTGGTTACCTATCTTTAAAACGATTTTAATAATTCCCAACTCATAGGGCTATTGTGAGGTTTACTTGGTTAATTACAAGGAGCTTTTACATCCTGGATGAAAGGCATTGTATAAAACATTGTCAGAGTCTTGCCCACAGTCAGTGGTTCTCAGCCTTTTGTGTGTTGTGAGACACTTGGCAGCATAATGCAACTCTACAGGGCACACTAGCCCACTCTTTCTAGGCTAAATCCTGCCATCTCCCAGACTGTCCATGTCATACTTACCACTGTGTGGTGATACACTAATGTGTCTCAACACAGTGGCTGAAAACCACAAATGATTGCCATATTTAGGGCTGGGAAGGAATTTTCCCCCAGCATATATTTGCAAAGGTTCTGGGGCTGATCTTCACCTTCCTCTGTAGCTGGGGGCACAATTCACTTGCTGGTGGACTCTGTGTACCTTAAAGCCTTTAGGTGACTTTAATAATCAGTTGTATGTTAGAGGCTTATTACAGCAGTGGGTGGGTGAGGTTCTGTGGCAGGCGGTCAGACTACGTAATCAGATTGATCCCTTCTGATCGTAAAGTCTCTGAGAATGCTTGTTGATATTAAATCTTCTTATGCACCTTATATAATTTTTAGGTAAAAACTGCAGATGCAAGGCTATCAGAAGAAAATCAGGCAATGGGAAACTATGAAGCAAAAGCATACTCATCACTGAGCAAAAGCTATTTATACATTGACTGGGCTTCAAACCATAAACTACTACATGTAGGGGATTATATGAGTATTAAAGTGTATCCACGTAGCCATTATATTCATAAAATACATCACTACAGCTATTTGGTAAGTAGCAGATGTACTTTCACATTAAAATATTGTTCTGTAACTTGTGGACACACATCAGCAACGCCAGAGATCCAAGTCCTGTATTTAACCATAGAACAGGCTCTGCTCAGAGAACAACACAAACTTTCCCACATTCCTCCTGCATTATACTTCAGTCTTGACATGGAGAGAGAGAAGTGGGTACCGCTGGGCCCACATGGTGGTGGGAGAGGGTTGAGACTGTGAGGGGGAGCAGAGCAGCTGCTGTGCACATGGTGGTGGGAGAGGGGTGGGGGGAAGAAGTGGGGCCAGGAGAGGGGAGCAGTTTCTGTGTTCTGGCCAGGGCCCCACAATGAGACTTGGGAGGGGCAAGGCCAGGAGGGGAGAACTGAGCATTGTGTTAATCACTTGTCAAGTACCTGTTGAATCAGTTACAAAGTCAGTGTCCCACAGAACTCCGACCTACATCTAAAAGAATGGCACCCTCAGACAGTATGTGCACCAGTGGTTGCAGCAAAGGGCTTGTAGACCTGATATTCTTTTTTCAATAGTTTTCTGATTTAACACCCTCATTCAGCATAACACTAAAATGTGTGCTTGCTTCACTTTGAAGTCATACACGTGTGTAGGGAAATTTTTCATGATCTCAGCAGCAAGAGTCTTCTGAGGCGCACTATGTATAAGTGTGTGTGGTTGAGTAGAGCATGTTTATGGACACACATTAAGACAGCATTTGCAGTGCATATGTGCTTCTATTTGCAAATCAGAAGTTATGTCCTTCTCCCTTGCACGTATCTGTATTTGGTCCATTGTATGGGGGAAGATAAACTTTCCCACACTGCCAGCAAATAATAGGCATACTAGAGTAAGAAAAAAAATTTTCAGATGTACTGTTAAGTTGGTTTGTAGATAAGGCCTTATAGGATGATGTACAGTATGAAAAATTGCTGCTTTCAATTATGTTACTATCTGTTCATACCAAAACAAACAATACTGTTTCAGGTGAGACAGCTCTTTTACATTAAAGACAGTTTACATTGAACTTCGTAAATGCTTGATTCTTTATGTGGTCTGAATTTAAGCTGAAGTTGTCTTCTATGCTTGCTGTGAGCCTTAATTAGTACTACAAAGTAATTTGAGGTCCATGTAAAAATCAACACAGAAAAGCATAAGTCTTTCTTAAAAGTAAGGTTTAAATTAAAATTTCTTTCGTTGTTGTTTTGAACTGGTTAAGTTATACAAGGGGGGTATTATCTACTATCTGTCTCTTTGCCAAAGGGATTCTCTATAGTCAGGGGCTAGTTTCTTTCTTTTTTCTTCTCTACCTTATAGATATTATCCAAAGGGAAAATAGTAAGTTTTGGAACTCAGGAGAGGATTATGAGCTCGGGCTATGAAAATCTAAGCTTTCAGGTAACCCAGGAAATGGTTCCTTCAGCTCGTCTCCTTGTCTACTACATTGTCACTGGAGAGGAAACTGCAGAATTAGTAGCTGACTCAGTGTGGCTGAATATAGAACAGAAGTGTGGGAATAGCCTTGAGGTAGGTGGTATGAAACCTTGTGTTATTCTTAAGTGGTATGCTCATTTTATGAGCAAAATTCCACCCTCAGAGCTGCACAGATTCTCTCATATTTTCCCCAAGTGTTAAAGGGTCAACCTTCAACCTCTCAATATTTTTTCCAAGTAACCTATCTTTGTTTTCTTTTTATAGGTGCAGTTATTATCAAAAGAAGACTCCTATAAACCTGGCAAAGCTGTGTCAATTAACATGAAGACCCAGTTCAGTTCTTTTGTTGCTTTGTCATCTATAGACAAGGCAATATATGGAGTTGCAGGAACAAGAACGAGGTCTATGGATAGAGTTGAGTAATAGCCACAAAATGACGAGGTTGTCTAAAAGCCGGTGTGTTGCATGCATTCAGAAGGCTTGCTGATGGGATTTACATCCAGTGGAGGTTCCATACAAGGTGGAACAGATTGTTTACCACCTTAATTTGGCTGTGACACTGAGTAAGAGACCCAGACATGAAGAAGAGCTCTATCTAAGCTGGAAAGCTTGTCTCTCACCAGCAGAAGTTGGGCCAATAAAAGATACCTCACCCACCTTGCCTTGCTATAATACCCTGGGATTGACACGGCTACAACAACGTTGCATAAAATGTATTCCTGTGTCAGTCTAATGTCATTTACTGACTGAAGGACTTGTTAATGCTCACAGGTTCAAAATGCTTTCATCCATCATCTAAGATATTCCACATAAAAATGAGCTCCTGGCTTACTTTTTTCTACAGGTACTGCTAGATTTGGAAAAGAGTGACCTTGGATGTGGTGCTGGAGGGGGACAGAACAATATTGATGTATTCCGTTCAGCTGGGCTTACATTTCTTACCAATGCAAATGTGGATGACTCTAAAGTAACAGGTACTTCTCTTGTACACAAGACACGTCTGATTTGTTTTTCTATAAGCATTGTAGCATAGCTCACAATTATTGTGTTGGAGCTTAATTATATGTTAAGGAAGAATATAGTTATATTTCTTGTCCTACATCTACCCATGTGCTAGAGATTAAAATTATGGTCAAAATACATACCTAGATTCTAGTGCATAGAGTGCCACATTGCAACGACAAAATGAACCAAAGTTATAAACAAAACACAATCATTTCCCAAATTCACAGATCAGTCCTATAATGTACTTTCATTAATTGATTTTAAAGCTGGTATGAGTTAGTGGAAAAATATTATAACATGTTCTTGTTTTTTTTTTTTAAACAGATGAAGGTTGTAAAGCAATTGTAAGACCTAGAAGATCCACCTTTGAAGAGGAAATACAAAAAAGAGGTGCTCCAGAAGTTTTGTTTGAATGCGTAAAAAAAGAGGCTGTACCCTAGAATCAGAAATACAAAGGTGTAAATTTTGAAGGTGCACACCCAATGCAATAATAGCTAGGATTGCAAGGTTATTTTCCAGATTTGTCAGCGGACCCAATTCAGCAAAACTCCCAAACAGATGCCTGGCTTGAAGTCAGTGGGGCTTAAGTGCATTTTTAAAATTGAGCAATTGCTCAAGTACCTTGCTGAATCATGGGCACAATACAAATTCACAACATGGCAGTCTTTCCCAACTATGACCACTTTCATAGAGATGAAGAGTGCTTTTGTCCTTGTGGCCTTTAAGTTCTTGGTGTTTGTGCTTCCAAGTGTGCCATTTGTTCTGGTGGCATTTTGAATGTGGATACTATCAATTAATGGCTAGACTAAGACCAATTTATACAATATAAGCCTTGAGAAGGAGCAAAATGGGGTTATGGTTTTTGTGGCTGATATTTTTTTCTTTTAAAACATCATTTACTTCCTGTTTCTTATAAGTTTTAAAATTTTGATTCAGAATAATAGTAATTTGGAGAGGTCACTTTGAACATGGGGATTTTAAAAAATGACAAATTAAATTTCTTCTTGAAAGCTACATCTTTATCATGCCTGTACATTATTGCCTGAAAGACTGACTGAAAATTCACTTCGATGTGACTAGTTACAGCCATTACTTTAAAGGCATTTTATCTCAAGGAAGAGATTGTATCAGATATTTTATCATTATTTCAGCATCCACTTATGTGAATCCTGAAATTCGGAAGTGCTGCATGGCTGGAGTGAAAGAATCTCCACTCAAGGAGACTTGCAATCAGAGAGCTGCACGTATTAAAAGTATTCCTAGGTGCATAAAAGTATTCAAGGATTGCTGTGAATTTGCAACAAAACTACGGGAGAGTCAGACCCACAAAGTGTTAATATTGGCAAGAATGCGTAAGTTTCAAATGTCATCTGTGACTTGTATGCATACATTTATGTTGGTGTATGTGGATGTTTTATGATAACGACAGCCTGTTCTAAGAACATTAAACCTTGTTTTTTTAGTTTAACAAGAAAAAAACAGAAACAAAAATTCTAGACAATAGGATCACAAAAGGCACTAATGGCAATTTTGAGATTGTGAGTGAAAAGGTTTAGGAATCTCTAAATTGCTTTGTTTCTCTTTTTCAGAATTTGAGACTTTGCTGGAATTGGACAAGCCAGAGATTCGAAGCTACTTTCCTGAAAGCTGGTTATGGGAAGTCCACCAAGTTTCTGCAGGGTACTATACTACAAATCATTTAATGTCATTTGACTTACAAGAGCTTGGCTGTAGTCTAGAAAGAAATGGGCCCCATTTTCTAAACTGGGGTGTCTGTCTCTTATTGAAAGCCTTTCTCAATATGAAGATAGAAATCGTAACTGACTCCCCCATTGCTGATGGAGGGATGGATATTATTGCCTACTTCAGTCCTTATGGAGCCTCAGAGTAGCCATATGCTGCATGCAAAATTGTAGTTGAAGTGTGAGTGTGTATACCCATGCTAGATAGATTATAACTAGCAAGGGGTGCCTTCCCAGTCTACAATCACACTTTCACTACAGTATTGACATACGATCAGTGGAAAGGGTTCTTGTTGGCTCATGAGGGGGCAAATACATTTGCTCTGAATTTGCAGGGATTTTTTAGACTGACTTTTTTTAAAGGAGTTTTTGTTCTCGTGCCCTCCTTCTATGAACTGAATTGTCAGATCATTTTTTAGAAATGAATATTTATTCCATTTTTAAAAAATTAAGAAAATATTAGAGTTTCAAAACAAAGAACTCCAAAGTTTGCAAATGCCAGAACTGAGATAATCTTTTGTCTTTTGTTAATTCTATGAACTGCAGGCTGCTGGCCTGTCTCCCTACTCCAAAATATCAACACAAAGCTATTCCCCTGACTGAAGTTCCAAAGGGGTAGCTGTGTTAGTCTAGTCCAGCAAAACAAACAAGGAGTCTGGTGGCACTTTTAAAGACTAATGAATTTATTTCTCACATGAGCTTTTGTGGGAGAAAATCCTACTTCATCAGGCACTTGAAGATGGAGAACTTATAGAATGGAAGCAGAATAAATGCAGGGAAGGGTAAATCATAGGATCTGGTCAGACTATAATAGCACATCAAAGCAATTAGGATTCAAACAGTGGAGTGAAATTAGTTCCCCATCTTCAAGCATCTGATGAAGTGGGATTTTGTCCCATGAAAGCTCACACAATAAATAAATTTATAAGTCTTTAAAAGTGCCACCAGACTCCTTGTTTGTTCCCCTGACCAAAGGAGGCTGCTGGGGCCCAGAGGCCTTTCCTTGTATGTGTCTCCATTCAGTGCCAGCCAGTGACATCACCCTACTTTTCACCACTCCTCTCCGCAGCTGAGCCACCTGCTGGCTTTTATATTCCCTTGACCAGCCGCAGCTGGAAGAAGGTAGATCAGTGGTTTCCAACCTTTTCGAGTATGAGGACCCCTTTTTGATGTAAAATAATTTCGTGGACCCCCAAATGATAATGGTTGTTATCAGGGACTGACTGCAGCTAGCAGTGCTGCAGAAGGGCAGTAGAGTTCATGCCCCCACCTGCTCCCGAGGGATCAGGACACATCCAGGTGTGGCTGCCCAAAGCAGGGAAATACAATTCAATTCGAGCACTCTGCAACATGGATTTGGCTGGCAGTGGCCAGATCGGGCCCAGGCCACCTGCAAGTAGCTGGCAGTGACTGGGGCCAGATGTATTCATGGACTCCTTGCAATAACTCTACAGACCCACAAGGGTCTCCAGACCACAGGTTGGGAACCACTGAGATAGGTGATGATTCACAGGTGAGACTGGGCCCACTCCTCTTGGTCAATTTTTCCCATTTTGTCCTTGTGCAGGAAACTGACATCTTTTTCCCAGAGTGTCAGGCCCCCACTCCCTTTTTATTCAGATTACTTTTAAGAATTGATTGATTTCTGCAAGATCAACTAATACCAAGCTTAATGAGAGAAGAATGTGTTCAGTGTTCTAAGTCAAAAACTCGAGCTAACCTGTCTATTTTACTTGAATCTTAGATCCTGCAAACTCCTTTGGGCAGAGATGGTCTTTATCTGTGTGCTAAGACAATTATTGGTATTAACAAATTAATAATAAAATTTATTAAATGTACTAAATCTCAAAAACCATTTGTAATATAGATCAAAGGCCCTTTCAGTGACTCTGCCTGATTCTCTGACTACATGGGAAATACAAGGTGTTAGCATTTCAGATAAAGGTAAGGAATACATCCTTGCTACTGGTAACCAAAACAATTAGGGAGGTTTTGGATTTAGTTTTCTTTTGCAAGACATTTTTCTTTGCCACTAATATATAATTTAGTTGAGTATTGCCCCTTGACTGTGAATATCATGGGAAAACCTGTCTTAGAAGCCTGGAATCCTGAAAGCATCCTGGCCTATTTGATAAATGGCCTTACATTTTTTCTTGTCCAGATGTCTCTTGGAATGCCAGAAACAGAAACTAATATTATGTGTTATTAGAAAGAGAGTATTGTTCTTCAGCCTGTTGGTTCATGAAATATCATACATTAAAATCATCATATTCTGGTAATCTTTTTGTATCTGTACTCTTTTATTATGCTTAGGCACCAAAATCTGTTTTATACACCATCTGAAAATGTCTAATCTTATTTGTCAAATGGAATAAAGCATCAATCTTGGATGCTAGGAATTTATGAGAAGCTTGAATGCAAAAAACCTTATGGAAATTACCTTTGTAATGGCCAAAAGAAAGACAGCAGTCAGCATAATCTGATTTTAAACCATGTCACCTAATTTACTGTTATTTTCAATATACTTACTGTTTGAATATTCATTACGTACTACCCAATTTAAAATGTTTTCTAAACATGTTAATAGATCTGCCTTGGCAGCGATTCTGTTTCACAGTTGCCATATAGAAGACTAAAGAACAAAAAGGAAATTCCACAATGAGATTTAAAGAGAGCAAGTGACCTAGTTACTTGAAGAGAGTAAAGTGCAGAGCGTTCATGATAGATGGGTAGCCTGGCTGAAAAAGCAAGTTTAGCACCCGGGAGGAGAGGACTGAGAATGAGCTAGGTTGGGTGGACTGGAGTGAGCGCATGGGATTAGTGGGCAGATAGTAACTCTAAAGGAGAAGGTGGAGCAAGTTCCTGATGATTTCAGAAAACCCAAGATAATAATTGCAAAGTAGGTTTTATAGTTTGTTAGGAAACCAGGAAGGTGACAAGGATGTGAGGACTGATAAGGACCTGCTGCTTGGAATAAGAGAATAATCTGCATAAAATGTGTGCTTTTGCTTGCATTATGTAATAATAGAATATTGTGCTATTATGTTTTTGTTTTTTCCTAGGTATATGTGTTGCTGATGCATTCCAAGTGCAGGTTTTAAAAAATGTTTTCCTGAGCGTGCATATGCCTTATTCTGTTGTGCGTGGAGAACAAATTGAGTTAAAAGGATCTGTTTACAACTACAGAAATACCAAAACAAGGGTAAGTTTTTGATTTTCTGGATTTTATGCAAGTATGTTTTGATTAACTTGAAGAGGATTTGTTTCTGCAAGTATCAAGTAAGACAGGATTCTTCAGTTGTTACGTAATCCAGCACTGTAGTTCATAATTTATTTTATTCATGCAGTGCCCATCTCATTATATTGTGCATAAAAGATGATGTTTGGTTTTTTTTTAAATCACCCTGTGCCCAGACAAGCTGTGCTTGTGGAGTGTCCTGGTGTGTGGCATGACCAGCCCTCCATGGGACTAAGTGACAAAGTGAAGCTGATATGGTGTGAAAAGAAGTGACACACAAAAATATTTGCAGTAAGTTCTGAGGCCAGATACCAAGTGACTTCAGTGAACATTAACTGTGGGTGCAGTTTCCACGTTACCTTACGGAACCAAGAGGGCAGTCCTCTTTATCAAATCTGCAAGGAACTGTAGAACTGTAGAATGAACAACTTTGAACTTGAAGAAATGCACTAGTCTTTGCATCTTTCTACTTTGCTCCCCATTCTAGTCCTTCCCCCCACTGGTCAAGTGCTGACCATGTGTTTGCTGGCCTATAGTATTAACTTTGGTAGAAAGAATCTTAGACAGGGCAGAGAGAAGGCAAGAGTAGTGGCAGAAGCTTTATAAAATTTTCTCTTTCTGTAGCGTCAACTTCATTCATGTACAATGCACAAAATAAAATGTTTAAAGTGAGCTACTGTATTAATAGGATGTCCCAGTTATCACCCTAACCTCCTTGCTTGGATGTCATATCCCCTTTCCTCAATCGTTGTCTGTTTTTCCTTTTCACCTGTAGTTGCTTTGGGGCACAGGAACCACGTCTTCCTCTGTGTTTGGAAATTACCCAGCAACTTTTATGTTCTATCCCAATATAAATAGTATAAGATAACATAGGACTGCTGCTTCTGCTCAAAATTTGTATTTGAAATTTCAAGTGGAGGAGGAAATTTAAAAGAAAAACAATATTTTAGGGGTGAAAAATACAGTCAAATATAAGAGTGAAATTGTCCAGAAAAATTACAAGTAAATATACATATGATGCCAAACTCTACGGGGCCTGCAGGTGCTATTATAATGCAAATAATAAAGAGTATGGATGATAAAATTAATCACTTTCATACATTTCTAATAACAGTAAAAAATTTTTGTAGACTCAATGTAACATTTATTTTATTGATATACTATTTTATTCACATTGCTCATGACATCAGTAAACATTCAAAATCTTTGGTGATGTTTCAGTTCTGTGTTAGAGCAACAGTGGGAGATGGAATCTGTTTGTTTGAAGGCTCTTCAAGTGCTCAGCGAGGAATGCTGAGGTGTAAATATCAGGACCTAGAGGGCCATTCTGTTGCATCAGTTTCTTTCAGAATACTCCCTCTGGATCTAGGTCTTCATACAATCAACTTTACATTGTTGGCTGATCAGGAGTCTGAAGTTTTAGTGAAAACACTGCGTGTGGTGGTAAGACCAAAACCATTCTTAGAAGTCTTTATTCTTTTTTAATAGAATCAGTGGTAATAAATGGATGGCATTTTATTAATGTATGATATCAGAATATATGAACATAACTGCATCTGCTTATCAAATTCAGAGATCATAGGTAATTTACTTGTATTAAAAAGTGCTTTTCATGCTTTTGGGTGCTGTAAAGTAATAAAAAATACATCAAATAGTCCTGTTGTTGCATCTAACAGATCTTGCGACAGCAGTTAAACAGCCTCCATTCTGATGTATATTAAAAATATAAGACATTTGCCTGATCCTCCAGTCCTTTTTCATATAAAACTCTCATGGACCTCTTTGTGAGTTATACAGTGATGCAACTGCAGGATTGGACCTGTAAGTGTTCTCTGTTTAAAAAGAGTGGATTATTGTGGTTGACAACTAAAGGCAAATAGAAGGTATATATAGGATGCAAATAAAATAAAGTAAGCAAATTTAGAATATAGAAAATTGATCATGTAGTTTACATCAGTTCAATTACTTAAATGCATTTATTACTATGCTGTATTTATTATAATTTTATAATTCCTGGAGGCTTTGTTTATGTTTGTTGCTAAATGTGATTGAAGATTTTGTTTTTAAAACAAATGATTGGCAGTAGCAGAAAACATACAAACTGAGATTAGATAAAGCTTGTTGGGATGTCTTGTATGATATTTTATAGTTATTGCTTCAGCCAATGTGTGTAATGGGCTAAGCAAAGTATTGATGTACTGAGGTTTGGTCTCGTCTTGATTTGCAGCCAGAAGGCATTAAAAGAGAACTTCATGCAGGCTATACTCTGGATCCACAAGGTGTTCACGGTATGGAAAGTGATTTTTAACATCTCATTATCTGCTCTTTAGCTCTACGTTCTCAAACAAACATAATCAATTTTTCATGGCACAAGCTTCACATGTCTCTGTTGTAAAATTACATTTGCTAGCCGTTATTTTTCTAGTTTTTATTAATTGGAATGGTGTGACTATCATTTAGTCGTGTCTTGTATGGCATGCAGACTTTGAGATTTTTCTGAATTTACCAAGTGCTGCTTTCCATAGAATAGAATAAAATCAGAGATGAATCTAAATAATGCATTTCTCATCAATAATTTAACTTTTCTAAAGGTCATTGTGTTTGTTTAATTTATTATAGAATTAGCATCAGGATCTCAACTTTTTCACACTTCAGAATTCTTTGGAGCTTGATTTTGGGGCCAACTTTAGTTTTCATGATTTTTCGTGTGTGTTTGCTAATTTGGCAAATAGTTGACCTACCAGTGCTATTGGAGCTAAACTTGAAATTACATAAGTAATTCTGTAAATGTGTTTTATATATTTCCATTCGCAGGTATAATCAGAAAACGACAGGAATTTCGATACAAGATACCATTAAATCTGATCCCCAAAACAAAAATTGACAGGACTGTGAGTATAAAAGGTAAGTAGAAGTGAAATTTATGTACTATTTTATATTTTGTTTCTGTATACATGTTTGCTCTTATTCTTAATTTCTTTTTTCCTGCTCCACTCATCTGACTATACGATCAGGATATCTTCTTTTGTGAGAAGGTGATTTAACTCAGCCTTGTCTGTAAAAATTGTAAGGAGTCTTGTGGTACTTAAAGACTAACAGATTTATTTATCGCATGAGCTTTTGTGGGAGAAACTCCCACTTCGTCAGATTCCCACAAAAGCTCATGCGATAAATAAATCTGTTAGGTTTTAAGTACCACAAGACTCCTTGCTTTTTTTTGCTTTACTAAACTAACACAGCTGCCTCTTTGGAACTTGTAGAAATTGTGTTATCTTAAAGTCCTTTCTTTATTAATAGAGTTTTAATACAAAGTGATTACAGTATCTGTAAATATTATGGATCATATTCTGCCCTCAGGTATACATGTACAACTCCCAAGTAAGTCCCTGTATTTCTGAGGCAGCAATTAACTATGTTGTTTCTCTTCACAGGACAGCTTTTGGGTGAGGTAATCTCTGCTGTTCTCAAACGTGAAGGTGTCCATTTTCTTACTAATATGCCCAAAGGCAGTGCAGAAGCTGAGCTCATGAGTATTGTACCAGTATTTTATGTCTTTCACTACCTGGAAAAGTCAGATAACTGGAATTTACTTGGCCCTAATACTATAACATCAAGAGTTAACATGAGGAGGAAGATGAAAGAAGGTTGGTCTGATTTCAAAGGACTTGTAAATTCTTCAGGATAGGAAGATTAATGTTTAATATTTTAGGAAAGTGCAATAAAGCTAATGTCATTTTTAAAAATATTTTTAACAAAAATTGTGCAGTGAGCTATATTTTATATAATGTTTCTGTAGTGGTTGAACTACAACATTGCTTGAAACACTGACACCTATGTTGCAAATCCTATAAAATATTATGTTTGGAAACAGTAATGTTTTAACTGATGTAAACAATTGAAGCATTTCAATATTATCTCTTTGAATAGGAAGTTAAATAGTTAACTGCTTCTTTAGAAACAAAGCAATTAAAAGCCAATATCATAGCAAGATGAATTTTATTTCTGAGTGTGGAAACTCAGTTTGAATAAAAATCAGTGCTTCAGAAACACTAAGCCTGCTTTATGTATATCTTAGGCATTGTAAGTATCCTGTCATTCAGAAATAAGGACTTCTCTTATAGCATGTGGAAGGATGGAACATCCAGCACATGGTGAGTTAAAACAACCATTTCTATTACAGTAGATTTCAAAGATTTGATTCAGTCCCGTGTTTCCACAGTGACTAATGTTTAAGGGCCATATTTTGCATTGCCATTACTCTGTGCACAGTACTCCATCAAGGTTAGTGTTCATTCTGCTTATGGATCATGGGTAACATGTGGCTAAGTCTTTAAAGAAAAATGCTATCAAAATAGTTTTCTTTATATAAAACAGAATGTGCCATCCCAGATAAAACAACTGGTCCATTTTATTTTGCCTCATTCAGTTACTAATTTCTGCTGGTTCAGAGAAGGATAGAAAATTTCCTATAATACTCCCAAGTCTATTGCACAGTAGCATATTTAATAAAAAACCACATTCTTGTGCTCTGTGGCGATCAGCTCACACACTGCAGCATGAAATTCGATTAACCTTATTTTAGGACGCTAATTTAAGATTGGTTATTGTCACTGTGTGCCTCTGTGGCTGACTAGCTGGCCTCACACTCACAGACACATATACCACATGTTTATTTCTTGCTTTCTTGAAAAGTTCAACAGTGTGCTGCAGTCCTTCAGAAAGAGGAGAGGTCCTCACAACCTTCATTCTCAGTCCAGTCTCATTGTCCAGCTCCAGTTCTACTGGAAAAAGGAAACAGGACAGAAAACACTGGATGTGCTTTAATTGGGTCACAACTTTATAATTAATTATCTAGATGTATCTGGCAGACAAAAGCATACAGTCCTGGTAATGCTGTGATCATTTCATTGTATACCTTAAAGCTTCCATCAGCCTCCCCTCCCCTTTCTCCCATCCTGGTCAGCAGCCAAGCCACTAGTGGGCACTTATGGTGCCTAACCTCAAATGAGGGTTAAGGTGGTCTATAAATGGGGGAGGTGTTGGCTTCCTGCTGTGCCCAATCGTGGGAGCCCCAAACTTCCCTTGTTTTCACCCCTTTAACAAGTGCCTCCTTTAAATCCTTTACCAATCTCTTTATCTGATAACTCTCTCCCTTCTCTGTGAAGAACCTGCACTGGACATCTGACTCACATTTATGTAATGAGTTGTGACATCATAGTCTAACTCCCTTTCTGTGTTCATCCCAGCTAAGCCCACCCCCACCCTGGCCCTGCCATGCGAAAGGGAAAAAAAACCCCACTCTGCCGTAGCCAATCTAGCAGTAAGGGAAGAATTTCCTTCCAAGCCCTGCAAAAAAAGGACTCTTTACCAAACCTGGTATGTTGCCACTTCCCTGGATGAGAGCGTGGGTGTTTCTCTACCAGGTCTGGGTATTTTTCCTGTACTTATACCCACCCCCGATGAGGATGGATCTGCATCATTGCTCTTACATGCTCTGCGGCTGCCTCTGAGGTCAGTCTGTACCTGTCTACCCTTCAGAGAAGTAGATGCCTTCCACCAATAAGCCAGAAAATGGCTCTGCTGAACGTGCAGTGAGGTCATTCTCAGAGCTCCTCTTTCCTTCCACTTGTATCCTTCCATTAATATCCTTAACCCAGTGATCACCACTATGTACTCATAATCAGCCAACTGCAAGTGTAATTGCTCAGAGCTGAGCCTCCAGCTGCCTTCATGCTGTAGTCACATCAGTGATGGGGGTTGCTACTGACAGTACCCTGGAACAGTCCTTCATTTATCCAGCCATTCTGAAAGGGCTGCCACAAGGTGAATTGACCCATTACATCATACAGGAAACCCAGATCTTGGGTAATGCAAGTTTTGCGCCTCAATAGACTATCTCTGTCTATTCTGGGATTTTAAATTACTCCTCCCCCTCCCCCCAATTCACACACACTGAAGAAAACATCTGTATTTTGCTCCATGTTCTCAACAGGTTGACAGCTTTTGCCTTGAGGATTTTTGGACAAGTTAGTCTGTATATTACTCTGGATCAAATTTCTGTTTGTAATTCACTGATATGGCTGATTGAAAAATGTCAAATGCCAGATGGGTCATTCACAGAACTTTCAAGTTATCAGCCAGTAAAACTACAGGTATGACAAGCAAAACTTTGTCTTATTTATGCATGTATTAAACTTAAGAGCTAAAGTTGAAGTAAGGTACTCCATTATTTGACACAAAAGCTGTTTTAGGCTGTGATTTAGCAAAGCATGTAAGAAAGTACTTAAGTTTGCTGAATTAGATTTACAGATAATTTTGCTAGATACATGTTCAGACTTCTCTCCTTCTAAAATCACTTTTATAGTGCAGTCTTTTGAACACTATAGTTTTCAGCTACAAATATCTGCATGTCACTTCTAATGATATGTCTACACTGGGTGTGAAAAAACATGCTGCTGAGAGACGTAAATATTGCTGGCAGAAACCATGTTATGTCAGTGGGAGAGAACTCTCCTGCTGACGTAATAAAGCCACCTCAGTGAGGGTCGTAACTATCTTGATGGGAGAGCTCTCTCACCGACATAGCGCTGTCTACACTGACTGCTGGCAAAGCTTACCACATTTAACAATGTGTGTTTTTGACACCCCTGAGTGACAGAAGTTTTGCTGGTGTAAGCATCGATGTGGACAAATCCCTACCTGCTGTGCAAGCAACATGTATATTGTCTTTTTCTAATCATAAAATGAAAGTCTTGAAAAAATATTGGCTTATCATTTCCTCTACATGTATTTTTTGTCTACTTCGATTGTGTTTTTTCTTTAAAAAAAAAAGACTTCTTTTCAATGTAAAAATAAAATTGCTGTTTTCTGATACTTCTGTAAGAAGTTTTTCATCAGTTCCTCTCCCAAATGGTAAAATATTCTTATCACTTGAACACATAGTTTCTAACTAGCTTTATGTACGTTTGGATTTTTTTTAGGGTACTGTGCCTAAAGAAGCCAAAGAAAAGGCTTTATATCTCACAGCTTTTTGTGTTATTGGACTTGCAAAGGCTATTCACTTATGCCCAACACAGGTATGTGAATGCTTTCATTTCTCCAGTAAGGCCCCAGGCAATCACATTCTGGGTTTATATATTCTGTTGTCTTTAGATTCCCCACTTTTTCTCCATCCTTTCCCCCAGCCCTGATCCTGGCACAGGTCAGGATTGATCAAGGAATCTCTCAACCCAAACTACCTGCAGACCAAAGCTCTTTTCTTTTATCATAGATATTCCTTCCTGCATCAAGTGTTAATGTATACATGGCAATCTAGCCTTAAAGGACCCCCAGGGTGATGCAGCTTCTAAAATAAAAAAAAAGAACAATCTGGATCATTTAACTGGGGAGTTGTTTGTAGGAGATACTGTATAAATACATAGTGTCCTGGTAATACAATGTATGTTTATCCTTTCAATACATATAATCTCCCGTTCTCCTTTTCAGAAAATCCAAGAGGGTAAAAATAAAGCAGAAGAGTATTTGTTGAAAAATGTGCAAGCTGCCCAAAGCACTTTTACTTTGGCAATAGCAACTTATGCTTTAGCACTCATGGATTCAAACCACCCTGGTACACGTGCTGCCTTCTCTTTACTGAAAAAGGAAGCTCTTGTAAAAGGTATGACTCACTAAATTACCTATTCAACCTAAAGAATGCATTATTGAAGTGGATGGTCCATAGGTAAATGACCAAAGTTTGCAGCAAGGATGAACTTGACTGTAAAGATTCTTTCAGATGAATTAAAATATTTAATAAGTTATAATACACATTCTGTTTCTTTAAAAATTAATATAGCCATAGTTTTCATTTCCTTTCAAGTAATGCAGTGTGGGGATGGGGTTTATTGAATAATGTAAAGCAGGTGACTGTTAGTTAATATTTAGTCTCTAGCCATTTCTATACTGAAAAATCTGTGTCGATCCTCATGGATTGATGCAGCATGATTGATTGAGAGGCCAGTGTAGACCTGCTCAGTCGATCCTGAAAGTGCTCTTCCTTTGATACAGTAAGTCCACCCCTCCCAACAAGAGTAATGCTGTGTTGAACTGAGAGCATTTCCCATTGCCGCAGGTGAGTGAAGACAGAGTAGTAGATGAAAGTAAATAAGTCGATGGGAAATGCGCATTCTGTGGCACATTGATTTCATATCTCCCATCAACTTAGCGCTATAGTGTAGATTGCATCTCTGTTAATGTTTATAGTACAGAAGTGTAAAACATGAAATTTAATGGTATTGCAGTTAAAAATCTTGTTATGAGTTGTTCCTGGTTTGTAAATACTCAATAATACATCAGCCTCCTGTAGTACCAAGATCAACAGAATGTAAACTTACTTCTATCTGTTTCACAGCTAAAGTAGCAACAGAAGATAAGCCCCTACTTTTCCTGTCCTGTTAAAGAATGAAATTGTCTTCTGCAGCAGGTCAGCTTTATATTCAGAGGTTAAAACAGTCTCTGGAAATAATAGGCTCTGCTAAAAACTGAGGAGTCTTTCCTGCTCTCCCTAAGTAGAGTGCTAGTACTCCCCTTCCAGGTTGGCATGGGTGGTGAGAGCTCCCTCCTATTGCAGTCTTAACTTTAACCCCTAATACAATTTCATGACTCTTCCAGGTGACCCACCTGTGTATCGTTTTTGGAAGGAAACTTCCTCCAAACTAGATAACTATGTTCCCAGTGCTGCCACTGCACAAATTGTGGAAACCACTGCGTATGCCTTGCTAGCCACTCTACTGAGAGGGGAGAAAGTCTATGCTAATCCTGTTGTCAGGTGGTTGTCGGAAGAACAAAGATATGGTGGCGGATTTTATTCCACTCAGGTGAGTTTTTAAATGGTTCTGTCCCATTCTCCAGATGATGAAATCCGAAAGGCCTTGGCAGGATAATGTGATCCAAACTGTCCACTTGCGTGTCTTGTATGTTGGGTGGGAATCAAAGGAATTTAGTAAAGTGATCTTCACTTGCAGAAATCTTACTTCCTTAGTAGTACCTACAGATCACTACTTGTATATCTGCAGGCTCATGCCACTGACCTTGGGTACAGCCAGGTGAAAAAATTGTACCAGGAAAAAGCTCATTTTTACCAAGTGTTGTACAAACACCATCTTACTATTCTGTGACATTGAATTTTTCACTCTTTTTCACAAAAATGAAAAGCCATATTTATAGGTGAAAAACTTTTCATGTTAGAAACAGTGAATTCAGTTGCTAATAATGCTTTTTTTAAAAAATGATTAGTGGCATTTAAATGTTCTGCCTTTTGCTTTCTGATGAGAGGTCACCCTTGACCAAATTTGCTGATTCTTGTAAATTCTACTTTTTTTTTTAACAAATAACCCCCCCCCCAATGACGTGAAAACTGATCATACAGTAGTTTTGCACAGTGGTAGCTGTATGTATTTACTAGCTTGCTTACTGTTTTCAGAAGCTGTGCACTTATTTACAATTTTTTAATAAAACAATAAATTACACAAACATGCCCACAAAGGCAGTGTTAAATATCGAACCACTGTATTAACAGTATATTAAAGCATTACTGAATAGCTTAGCTGGTTAGGGTTACCACTATCTGCCTTCCTAAATAAACGTCTCTGAGAAAAACGTTTCATAATAAATTTTGTTACACTTTTGTTTCCATTTTACTAGTAGTTCTTTCCAACCAATTTTTTGACAGGATACAATTAATGCCCTTGATGCCTTGACTGAATATTCCATTCTTGTTAAACATCTTTGGTTGAACATGGATGTCAAGGTGGCTTATAAGAATTATGGTGATCTTCAACATTATAAACTCACAAAAGAAAATTACTTGGCAAGGCCCCTGGATGTAAGTGCATAGTTTTTACCTTTGAAAATGAAATCAGACATCTTATTAATAACTTTCAAAATTCCTTCTAGAAAGACAGTCTGGACACATTTTTTAAAAAGAAAACATGTCTGTGAAAAATACTGTTTGATTAAGTATTACCTTTGTCTGCTAAGATTTATTTGATGTAGCAAGTGATTAAAGGATTTATTGACTGAGGACCTCATCCTGGAAACTCTTATGTAGATGAGTAGTCCCATTGAATTAAGTAGGACTACACATATGTGTAAAGGTTACATGTGTAACATGTTTGTGGTATTGACCCTTACCTCATGAAAAGAAATGTAAAAAAGATCAGATCCATATGATTTTTACCTGAATGATTGAAAATTGTAGTCTCTTAACTGTTACTTAGGCAAATATTTATTTTTAATGTCAAATTATATTTCTGTTTGTCTTTAGGTACCTTTGAATGATGACATATATGTGAGCACAGGGAGTGGTACTGGTTTAGCAACAGTAAATGTAAGTGCTTAAGCAACATTTTAAAAAGAAATTAGGCCTTTTTTTGGTCTTGTTATAGGCCCTGAAAGGGATACAGATAGGTTTCTTGTAAGCCCCTACTTCTGTTACCTGTTCTTTGGACCAAAATGACAGAAGCCATTTGGGGTACATTTAGATCTTGTGTAAGAACCAACTGACTCATTTAAGTCATGTGACCCCTAAAATATATTGTCTAATTCTGGAAAATGTTGACAGTAGTAAAAAATTTAATTACCTCAGGAGTTTTATTTGTAGGGAGACAAGTGATGAAAATTCCTTCCTCTTCACCCAGCTTATATGTTGCATACTTCTAAATAGTGAGGTCAATTTTTTTCTATGCATCTCAGTTTGGATTCCCCAAAGTGGAGTAACCTTAAATTAGTAAACATCCATGAAAAACTTTGTCTCAATAACTTTGTGACAGAGAATGTCATTTCTCTTTGTCTTTTTTTCTGTGCTCTGGATTATCTTCTATAACTCTGTTGCAATGCTATTATGACATGCTATTTATCCTTGGGCTGCTATACCTTTAAGCATTTCACAAGCAAATCACTTTTGAAGGGCCCTGTTTTAGGGGTGGTCTCAGGGGCTTCTCTGGATGCCATAATAGTCAGAGTTTACCTACCTGTTGTCAGGTTTATAACACTAACAAACGTCATTTCCCAGATTCAAATAAGCACCCCCACACTGTCATCTTGTTTTACGATGCATACAACTTTCTGCCTTTGTCTGATTATCTCCAGCCTTCTTATCAGTTCTGAGAATTGTTTGTTGTGCATGTTTTCTGTTAACTGTCTATTCTATTTGCACATTTGCAGGTGAGGACTGTATATCATAAATTCAGTACTTCAGAGGAGACATGTAACTTTGAGTTGAAGATTAGTGTATTGACAGATGATGGTAAACTGTTGCCAGTGACTTTTATTGATGTTTTATTTTTATTAATAAAGTAGTCAATATTATCCTTGGCATATAACTTGATCTTTTACCCAATCATTTTTTTATGTCATTCATGCCTGTTAGTTTAACAGGGCACTGCTGTTATTTCATAGAAGGATCTAGAGGAGAGAGTGGGCAGGCTGCAGTTCTGCAGGTGCTGGGCACTTAAGTTTAGCTGTATGTGTAGTCCCATTTACTTAAGCATGCCCATAAGGGCTTTGCTTGTTCAGATGATAAAAACTGAAGTTCTAGCTAAAGTATGAATGAAAAATTACGTTGTTTGTACGTGACTCGATCATAGGTTCCCATTTAAAAATTGGCTGAAACAATTTCTGAGAAGTATTTGTCTCCTGAGTATGAAAATATTTTATGAGAACACATTCAAATAAGTATGCTGCGTGGTGGACAGATGCTTTTGAAGCACTATAAATTACATGTTCTATTTAACTTACAAAAGGTGAAAGAAAACAAGATGATGACCATCCTGAACGTTTGGAGGCCTGTGCAAGGTAAATAGAATTGATTTTTCAATAACTTAGCTGAGTGTTTCAATGCTTTTACATGTCAAGGTAATGCTAAACTTCCTGGATTCGTAGCTCTGCATTATTCAGGATTCCCCACACAGAGGTGAAATTCCCCAACCAGCATGTATACCGCTGGAGCAGTGCCAGGGTTACTATGAAGAGGTTATTTGTGCATTTTCTGTTTTCTGAATGTTTAAAACTGTAGCCTTAACGTACATGAGCCACACATTTATAATTAATTTCCTTCGCTTTTGGAAAACAAAATTTGAAGAAAAACCACATTAAAACATTCATTACCCATTTGCAAATTGCTACCTTTCATTACTACTGCTTGACCCTTGTTTTCCTCTTTAATTCCCCCTTTTATATGCATCTGTGTAAGCCCTCATCTCTACTTGCTGCACTTTTTAGTGGCAGTCGACTGGAGATATGCAAGATATGTAAAATACATTGCATATTTCCCGACAACTTACTAAGAGCTCCCAACATACTTTGCTTACTTGCCTGGAAATGCCTTTGCAGTTGACTTACTGCAATTCCAGTTCCAGGGGTGGAGTTGCTGTGGTGATTTCCAGGATCAAACCTGAAAGATCGCACTGATGGAGTCAATTTTGCTGCCATTATAGACTTACCCTAAACTTATAAAGGAGCTCTGCAATAGATGGGTATAGACTGTTCAGGAAGGACAGGCAGGGAAGGAAAGGGGGAGGAGTAGCACTATATGTAAAGGAGCTCTATGACTGCTCAGAGCTCCATCATGAAAGTGGAAACAAGCCAGTTGAAAGTCTGTGGGTTAAGTTTAGAGGGGAGAGCAACAAGGGGGATGTTGTGGTAGGTGTCTGCTACAGACCACCAGATCAGAAGGAGGAGGTGGATGAGGCGTTCTGTGGACAACTGACAGAAGTTTCTAGAGCACAGGCCCTGGTTCTCATGGGGGACTTCAATTACCCTGACATCTGCTGGAAGGCCAATACAGCAGTGCACAGGCAATCCAGGAAGTTTCTGGAGAGTGTTGAGGACAACTTCCTGGTACAAATGCTGGAGCAACCGACGAGGGGCCTTGCGCCTCTCGATCTGCTGCTCACAAATAGAGAAGAATTTATCAGGGAAGTAGAGGTCAATGGCAGCCTGGGTAGCAGTGACCATGAAATGATTGAGTTCAAGTTGATGATTAAAGGAAAGAAGGAAAGAAGCAAAACACAGACCCTGGACTTCAGAAAAGCAGATTTTGTCTCCCTCAGGGAACTGATGGGCAGGATCCCTTGGGAGGCTGATCTGAAGGGGAAAGGTGTCCAAGAGAGTTGGGTGCATTTTAAAGAAACCCTGCTAAGGGCACAGGAAGATACAATTCCGATAAGGAGAAAGCACAGCAAATGTGGAAGGCGCCCACTGTGGCTTAACAGAGAGCTCTGCACTGAGCTGAAGCATAAAAAGGACGCTTACAGGAAGTGGAAGCTAGGACAGATGACTAAGGAGGCATATAAAGACATTGCTCGGGACTGCAGGGATAAAATCAGAAAGGCCAAAGGACAAATGGAGTTGCAACTAGCAAGGGATGTGAAGGATAACAGGAAGGGGTTCTACAAGTATATCAATAACAAGAAGAGGATCAGGGATGGTGTAGGTCCCTTACTGAATGGGGCAGGCATCCTCGTGACAGAGGATGAGGAAAAAGCTGAAGTGCTCAATGCTTTTTTTAGTTCAGTTTTCACAAGCAAGGTCAGCTCCCAGCCCACTACACTAGGTACGGGGGACTGGGGAGAAGAAGAGAGGCCCTTGGTGACAGTAGGTCAGGTTAGGGACTGCTTAAAGAAACTAGGTGTGCACAAGTCCATGGGGCCGGATGAACTGCATCCGAGGGTGCTGAGGGAGCTGGCTGATGAGATAGCAGTACCGTTGGCCATTATCTTTGAAAACTCGTGGCGAACGGGGGAGGTGCCAGAGGACTGGAAAAAAGCAAATATAGTACCTATCTTCAAGAAAGGCAAAAAGGAGGATCCAGGGAATTACAGACCTGTCAGCCTCACCTCAATCCCTGGAAAAATCATGGAGCAGCTTCTCAAAGAATCCATCCTGAAACACTTGGAGGAACGTAGAGTAATCAGGAACAGTCAGCATGGATTTACCAAGGGTAAATCATGCCTGACCAACCTCATCGCCTTCTATGATGAGATGACTGGATTTGTGGATGCGGGAAGAGCCGTTGATGTCATATACCTTGACTTTAGCAAGGCTTTTGATACGGTTTCCCACAGCATTCTCACTGGCAAATTAAGGAAGTATGGGTTAGATGCGTGGACTGTAAGGTGGATAGAAAACTGGCTAGAACAACGGTTTCAGCGTGTAGGAATCAATGGCTCCATGTCAAGTTGGCAGGCAGTAACAAGTGGTGTGCCCCAGGGGTCGGTCCTGGGGCCAGTTCTGTTCAATGTTTTCATCAATGATCTGGATGATGGGATAGATTGCACACTTAGTAAGTTTGCAGATGATACCAAACTGGGGGGAACGGTAGACACCCTAGAGGGCAGAGACAGGATTCAGGGAGACCTAGACAAACTGGAGCAGTGGGCCAAGAGGAATCTCATGAGGTTCAACAAGGATAAGTGTAAAATCCTGCACTTGGGACGAAAAAACCCCATGTACTGCTACAGGCTGGGGAGTGATCAGCTAAATAGCAGCAGTGTAGAAAAGGACCTGGGGGTCATGGTGGATGGGAAGCTGGATATGAGTCAGCAGTGTGCTCTTGCTGCCAAAAAGGCCAATGGCATACTGGGCTGCATCAGAAGAAGTGTTACCAGCAGATCAAGGGATGTGATCGTTCCCCTCTATTCTGCACTAGTGAGGCCACATCTGGAATACTGTGTCCAGTTTTGGGCTCCCCACTACAAAAAGGACATGGACAAATTAGAGAGAGTCCAGAGGAGGGCAACCAAAATGATCAAAGGGCTGGAGCACAAGCCCTATGAAGAAAGACTGAAGGAACTAGGCTTATTTAGCCTGCAGAAGAGAAGACTGAGGGGGGATTTGATAGCAACCTTCAGCTACTTGAAGGGTTGCTCCAAGGAGGAGGGAGCTCGACTGTTCTCGGTAGTAACAGAGGGCAGAACGAGAAGCAATGGCTTCAAGTTACAGCTGGGGCGGTCCAGGCTGGATATTAGGAAAAACTTCCTTACTAGGTGAGTGGTGAAGCATTGGAATAAGTTGCCTAGGGAGGTGGTGGAATCTCCATCTCTGGAGGTGTTCAAGTCCCAGCTGGACAAAACACTGACTGGGATGATCTAATGGGAGTGGTCCTGCTTTTTTTGGCAGGGGGTTGGACTAGATGACCTTGTGGGGTCCCTTCCAACCCTATGATTCTATGATTCTATGATCAGGGTCACAGATTATAAACTCTCCAAGTTTATGGACTCTTTTAACTTTGTTTGGATTGAGCCTCTGGCCACTAGTATAATATAAATAATATTGATTTTTCTGGTACACATCTGGAGTAAATCAGGGGAAATTGTGAAATTGTTATGGATTACAGTGGCATAAGTGAGAATAAGTTCCAGAGGGGGGAAACCATGTCAGTCTAGTTCAGCAAAACAAGGAATCCTGTGTCACTTTTAAAGACTAACAAATTTATTTTTCACATGAGCTTTCATGGGCGAAGTCCAAATTCATCAGATGCCCCAGAACAGAATTTGCCCCAGCGACTTTTTTGAGGATTGTGCTGTAATTTCTACATGTCAGTTCTAACTGTATTTAATTTTTTATCCATTTTAGGTACAAGCCTAGTGAGAGAGAGCCACAGTCAGGGTCTTCCCATGCCGTGATGGATATAACTTTGGTTAGCGGACTAGAAGCAAATACAGAAGATTTATCCACTGTAAATATTAAAGAAAATTTTACCTTTACGTACACTATTTATTTTGCTTCTGCTTTATATCTTCTTAGGATAGCATTACAGAGTTTCAGCATTGTGTCTGTTTTACTGCAGATTATTTTTCTCATGCTAATTGGGATAGTGTACTTGAGTCTTGATTCTAGGTTTTGTCAATTAGGGACTTTATCCAGTTAAATCAGTGGTTCCCAACTTGTGGCCTGAGGGCCAAATGTGGTTCATGGGGACTTTTAAAGTGGCTCATGGCTCCCCTCCTCCTGGCTGCAGAAAGAAGCCCCTGCCTAAGGACCCAGGCTAAAAGACCAGTGCAAACTCCTTGCTGCAGTCAAGAGGATGGGAGAGCAGTGCTCCCTTCCCCTGGCTGCAGCAGGGAGCACAACAGAGTGTTTTGGTTGGGCTTGCAGATAGAGCTAGAGGGAGTGGAGGGGGGCCCAGGTGGAGAGCACAGAGCTACAGGGCAGGTGTGGTTTTCCTGGGGGGCAAGAGAGCCTACTTGGTGAACTCCTTCTGTCTGGCTGCTGGAATGTGGAGGGAGCAGAGAAGGGACTGCTGGTGGGAAACTGGTAGCCCTACAGGGCAACAAAAATTATACCTGTGGTCCTTGACCCAAAAAGATTGAGAACCACTAAGTTAAATCAATTGAAGTCAACACTTAGAACAATGAGAGACAAATATGAAGTTTGGAGCTGGGCTCAGATGTCATCAGTGTTCAAGAATGTTGGGAGTCATAGTTTGTTTTAGTACATCTCAATTATTACTCATATTATTTTTATCCCACAGGGGTGAAAGGGCAATTTCCTTAAAATATGGAATTATTCATGACTAGGATCACATGGCAACATTAAAATAACTAAAGATCCACTGGTAGAAAATGTTTTAGTCCTATAAACCATGCTAAAACCATTAAGCACAAAACTTTTATGCAAGGCCATCTTTTTAATTAGCTGATTAAAAAAACCTTTTTTTTTCCCCCTTAGCTTGCAAGTGGAGTAGATCAGTTGATTACGACTTATGACATAAAAGATGGACATCTCATTATACAGTTAGATTCGGTATATCATCTTTTTTATTTCCCGTGATTATTCACAATTGTATACACTATTTTATTTTTTTGGTGACACAGGTCTCTCTCTAATTCATGCATCCTTCAAACAGGTGCCAGCAAATAAATTCCTATGTGTTGGGTTCCGAGTAGGGGAGATTTTCCGTGTTGGAATGCGGAGCCCTGCCACATTCACTGTATATGAATATCATGCACCTGGTATGTGTTCCACTTCTTCAAATTCATGTCCTTTGCTTTCAGGAGATTCTTTGCATTCTCTTATGAAACTGAAAGTTCCTCCCTTTTCCTCAACTTTTAATGTAGATTAAGTTTTATGTCACAGTCACCCTCTTTCTGGCTGATGAGTTGTGAATGGTACTGTCTTAGGATTCAACTCTTACATACATTTACTTTTTCCTATTCAATTCTATAGATAAACAGTGCACCATTTTTTATAATCCCTATGGAAGTGAAAAGCTTCTGAGACTGTGTGAAGGAGCTGAGTGCAAATGCATGGAAGGTAATTTGTTAAAAAGGCCATTCTGGTATAGTTAGTTGGAGAATACAGCTTAATGCTTTTGGATTGTAGTGAATGAGAGCATTATATATCAGTGAAAGAAGCTATATTCTGTTTCACAATAGCAAACATTGCCTTTTCAATCAATTAAACATTCATAACATTCTAAATTTTTTTTAAAAAGTATGGAATTTAACCACACAAATCATCATCTTTAGTTCTGTTGACTAAATGGGAATTGAGTAGATTAATTCCACGGCTGCTCTTTAAAAATTGGTGTGTTATAAATTGCCACAAGCAAACTGAAACCCATTATGCTTTGAAAGAGCACTTGTGCTGTTGTTGCGTCTTGGCATTAACTCGTATCTTTTTCACTAAACCTAGCGGAATGCAGTAAAATGCAAAACAAATTAGATCTGACAATAACTGCTGATTCCAGGAGAGATGCTGCATGCCAGGAAGCCATTGCATATGGTAAGATTTGAATAATCAATTCATGTTAGTTTGAAAAACAGATGGACACTGTGTGATGAATGATGATGAAATGCTCCAGAATGCATCTTTTATACAGTATTTTTGATATATGTTGCTTTGAGAGGTGTATCATTTTTCAGTGTACCCACAAGAACATTAGAGGCATGTGGCTCTTGTTACCAACATGTACTCATAAAGGTGAGCATACCCCTATTAGTTTCTATAAAGTTAAATAATGAGACCTATATAAAGGCAATTTTTGAGGAAATTATGTAGGTCTGGTCTACACTGTTGGGAAAATTCAGCAGCAGTTGGTGGGAGTTACTAAAGCTACACAGAGTAGCTTGCGTAACTCACATCGACTTCCTGACTCACGTTTAGTGTGGCATCCTCACTGTGCTGACACAAATGTGTTCCCATCAACTCACTGCTAAGGCACTTGAGGGGGTGGTTTTATTAAATCAATTTCTGGATTGACCGAGCATGTCTTAACTGACTGCTCAGTCAATCTGGAAGTATAGCTCTGATGGCAGTGACTTTGCTGCTGTCAGTAAAGGCATACACGTAGAGTTAAAGAGCCCAGTGTTTGAAGAGCTGCCTGTCTCCTGAGAGCCCTCACTTCCTACTCAAGTCAATAGGATTTTAGATTGCTAAGTACCTCTCAGATTGGTCCAAGTATTTTATTACAGATGCTGCCAGTAGAGCTACTGATGTCAAAAGACAGACCTCAAAATATATCTGTCACCCAGTGTTCTTTAAAATCAAACACACTTTTTTTTCCAAACTTACAAGTCAAAGCCCTTGGTTGTTTTCAACTAACTTTTGCGAAGTGAATTACCCTATTTCAGATATGTCTGCAGTGCTGAGATTTTGTTACAGGCTGTGATAATCTTGTTTCATTCCTGTGAAAGAGCAGCATGAGACTGGAATGGAAACTATATTACACCTAGTTTTCTCATTTTGCCTGCTGAACTATTCAGGGAAGGAAGAAAGTTTCCCCTAGAAGAAAGGTAATCAAAAATAGAAGCACAATTTTACACTGAGCCAGAAGACAATGCACTCACCCACACACATACTCTGAGTTTTGTAAAGGTCTCTGAAGAGTAACAATTTGATGTGCTGTATAAAGTATTATAAATATTTAGACACATATAAGTCAAGTTGTGAACAAACCTTCAGATGTAATTGAGTTTCCTGCACTTTGTTGGTTAAGTGCAAATAATGTAATCCCAGACATTCTTCTCACATGGGTTTTGATTTTGTGCTGTTTGCTTTTGAAATTTTAACCTCAAAAATACAAAAAGTTAAGTACCAGAGGGGTCTGCTTTGAGTAGTAGTGGTTTGAATGAATTTAGATGCAGTGGAGACTTACAATTACTGGTATGTCTATTTTTAGAACAACAATATTGGATGAATATTATGACATATAAGTAGTCTAAAGAATTGCAGAATAAGAAACCTTGATCATAATTTTTTAAAAAGTGTGTGTGTGTGCACACGTTTGTGCACGCGTGGGTGTTATTAGAGCTATAGGCATTTGTTAGTGCAAAGATGCAGTATCCTTATAAAATAGTACCAATACATTGTAATACACATAATAAATGAAACCTCTCCTAATTAATTATGGTGCATTATATGTGTTTGTGTTGATTTTTGGAAAATACCTAGGAACGCAGGAAAAATCCTTTCTGATTTGTTAAGTCCAGTAGCCTATCTCTGGCAGTAGCTGCTGTTGATTCTTCAGAGGACAGTGAGGAAGAATCTTACACTTCATTATGAAATGCTGTATTTTGGGGCACATCCATGGGTAATCAGCTAATATGCTGAAACATGAGAGTTGATTACCTTTATGAGTGTTTTCATCTGACCAACAATAAATTTCACAAATTGTCATAATGTTATCTGTCCGGCAAGGCTGGCTGAAGGGGTTGTGACACCCCGAGCCAAATTTTGATTTGGCACCTCCCCATCTCATTCATGGAGGTTGAAAATGGTTTTCCAAAGTGCATAAATCTCCAGCATTTGCCTGCAGAGGGATTTAAAGTACACTCTGCCTAGATGACTTAAGCTACAGGTTGACTAACAGTGCCTGAGCTGCTAGGAAAGAGTTGAAGACGCAGGAGCCAGCCTGATCTTCAGAGGGACTAGGCACCCCTAAGAACTGTCACCTGAAGCCGTGTCTGTCTCTTACCTCACAGTAGAGCCGGGCCTGCCATCCAGGCTTCTGTAGTTGATGTAAATATATGTAGTGCAAAGTGAAAGGAAGAATTCTGCCTGAAGCAATAGCAACTGTAGGGCTTTTTGTTTGTTTGTTTCTTTGTTTTACAGTTTATAAGGTGAACATCTTGTCATCCAGTGAAGAAGGTAGTTTTATAAAGTACACTGCAACTCTTTTGGATCTTTATAAAAGAGGTGAGCGTACTAAGGGCAAAGTATTTAACTTATAATGAAGGCTCCTTTCGGTGGCTATCCAAGGAGCTGACAAAAACCAGTCTTGTCTCCAAAAAAGCTGGAGAATAGTTGTGCACTCTGAATCTGAAGATTCTTTGGGTTGATGTTTAAGATTTGTTAATAGTGTTATTACTGCCCCTGTGCTAAGAATCTCATGATCTGGGCAAGCAGACGAGGCAATGATTCAAGAAAAAGAAACAATAATTCTTGCTTTTATAATGTAGAATTTGGATGAAGCAAAATGAGCAACTTAGTGGCAGTTGTGTGTCTTTTCACGCTTTACTATTTGCATCTGCCACTATCTTGGTAAATACATTAGGTTTGTATAGGGCTGATTTTGGAAGTCAAAATGGCACATATTTAATGTTTCTTGACTAATTCTAAAGGGCTGGAAATCCATATTTTGATTTATCTGAATTTCCCCATTACGTAGTTAGCGGCTAACGGGTGACTTGGGTTTGCCCTCTATTGGTTTTACTGTTTTTCATATCAGTATGTTATACCTAATCAATATGTGTGGCCCTGGAAAACTGAGGGTTGGTTTTTGGGTTGTTTTGTTTTTATAAATCATTCTTTCTGTTAAATTTTCCAAAGTAGTAACTCTGTTCTCTTACACTCTAGGAGAGACTTTTGCCCAAAAGAACACTGAAATAACCTTTGTTAAAAAGAAAACTTGTACAGATGTTAAACTGAATCCAGGAAATCAGTATTTGATCATGGGAAAAGAAGCCCTTAAGATAGCTGTTGGTTACAGTTTCAAGTAAGTAGATTATTATCTGAAAGTGCCGGGCTCTCTCCAAATCATGATATACGTCTTGTCAAAAATAGTATAGTGCTTGCCCATGGCTGATCTAGAAATTCATTGGAATTTATTCAACATTTTATGGACATGTTTAACCCATTTTGTGTTACTTGTTTTTTATTTCTAATATACTTCTTCAGCTGTCCACATGTAAAACATAGGACTATAAGCACAACAGAATCCATTTAATATCAGAATTTTCTCATTTTTCTTTTTCCCACTCCTTTTGTACAGAGGCAGCCTTAGGCAAAAGCCCATTGCAGGGCACCCTATAAGCCCCCAAGTCACCTTCCATGGCACCAGCTCCACACTGCCAGCCCCCCAGTGGTCCCAGTTCCCCCCTTTCATGGGCCCCGACCCCCCCACTCACCTCTTCGACCGCCCTGGCTCCCCTCTGCTGGCCCCCAGTCCACCCTCTGTGCCCCCTCCCCCCGCAGCCATGACACCTCAGCCCCTGCCCCCCTCCAGGCTCTGGCTCCCTGGGGCTAGCCTCCTCTGCCAGTCAGGGGCCCCAAAACGCCCCTGTGGCCTCTTCTCCCTGTGGCCAGCTCCCTCCATGGCCCCGGCGCCCTGCCAGAGGCCCCAAAAATGGCCCTGGTGCCCTGCTGGAGGCACTAATCCTCCACTGCCAAAGGCAAGGGACAGGGTAGGAGCACAGACCTGGGTCTCTGGGCTGGCCCCACCCTACCTCTGGGGGTGGAGCAGCTGGCCCAGGGGCAGTGTGCTCTGCCCCACACCGTCTCCCCCAGCACCAGAGTTCCTGCAGCCTGATTGGCCCTGGGCCTCGCCTCCCTGCAGAGAGCCACTTCCACTTCTGGCTCTGGCCCTGGTTCCCTGCCACATGCTCTGCAGGGTGCAAGGCCGACACTGCTTTTGAGGTAGGCGAAGGGGCCCTAGACAGTCTCCTGCTTTGCCTTCCCCAAAAGCCAACTCTGCTTTTGTACTAATGAGTTTTCTCCTTTGTTGGTGTAGATACCAGTATCCTTTAGATGCTATGACTTGGATTGAGTGGTGGCCTTCAAATACAGCTTGTGCATCTTGTAAGGAGTTTGTAAATACAATTGAAGAATTTTCTGAAGATCTCTTTCTCAATGGCTGTTAAATTCCTTGGGAGAATTCTGCTGAGTAAAAATTGCATATTGTGTCTCGCTACAAACGTGTATTCTTAGGTGGTTAGTAACTCTTTCCAAACTTTAGCATTCATGGCTAGGTTTACTTGGAAAGCTTAATTTGCTTATATTTAACAGTGCCTTGGAACTGTAGTCCTTTTGCATTGACACTAAGGAGGGATGGGGGAATATTGCAGAAATACAGCAAAGACATTTGAAGTCCAGACGAAACTGATGGAACATGCTTTACAAAAAGAGAGAGAAATATTGCATTGTGCCAACACAGTTGGACCCACTCAAATGTAACATCCTATTAAAATACTTTATTAATATAGAATTTCTTATAAATGAAATTTTCTTAAAACATACCACTTCCTTAATTTTATTTTCCTTCTGTTTTTGTTCATCAGAAACTGTTCTTGTAACTGTGTTTTTCTTCATTTATATTCTATCATACACATTGACAATAAAATATACAGTCCTACATCTCACACATTCTCTTTTTATGGGATAAGGTAATTTATAATAAGTTTACATTTTGACTGAAACAGCTTTTCTATTTAACCTCTCTGCTTGCTGAGGTTTTTAGTGGGTTCAGCCACCATACTACTGAAGTACCTAGGGATAAGTTCCTTATTCCTGCACCAGCCTCACTATGTTGGCGAAGTGTAATGGGGCTCTGAAAGCCAAGGATTTTGCCAGGAAAGATTCCCTTGGTACAGGTACCAGAACTGTGGAAGACATGTCATCAGGCTGTACAAAGTATGCTGGGCACTGCTCTAGCTCTCTGAGCAGCCCTGAATCAGGATGTAACCAGCTAAGATCTTATTTGAATGATGTCTCTGTGGGTGCTCTGCTGTAGGTGTGGCAGCAACCCTTCACCTGAGATCAGAGATTTTCACTGTCTCAGACTGTACATGCATCACTTCCCTCTGTCATGCTTTGCATAGGATGAATAGATACACTGTGCAGTCTGGCTGCCCCCAGGTTTTTCTCTCTTGCCTCCTCCTTTGTCCTTTTATCTTTCAAAAATAAACCATTTATTTTAACTTTACCTTTACAATTCTCATAGACTAGGTTTCCATTTTTTCCCCTGCTTCCTGCCTGGGAAGTCTTTTCCCTTCACCCCAATGCCTGGTTCTCTGGGTTTGAAAGCTGGATTTTATGTGGGGCTGCCTTCCCGATAACAGAGGGTCACCTGCATTATATCTGCTGTCTGGGAGAGGGACATGTCCCTCAAAAGGGTTTCCACTGCTTTTGCCTGAAACCCAGAAGCAAAAAGAGCAGTCATCAAACTGAAACCTCTCCTTATGGAGAAATCACTACTCCTGGCATCAGACCTGGATTCATTCTTAGGGTGGCCCTCTTGCTCTGCCAGGTCATTTGCTCACCCTCACTCTTTATGCCCTGTGAAGAGACAGTCATCCCATGATCGCACAGGGTGGCAAAGCCCCCCACCCCCACCCCCCGTTGGGCAGCCATTCTCTCCCCTGGCAAAAAAGGCCTTCTGTAAAGCTGCCCCATTTAGGGCAAGTCTTTTACTTCCCCCATCCTCAGTGTCTTTTGACTGTAGCACTTTGGGGCATGTCTGGGTCTTAGTGGATCAAGTCCCCTCCAACCCACAGACTGGGTAAATCAGTAAGTCTCTGGTGTTATTTTTTGAAATTTCAGGGTCAGACACCCTCTGTAGCACCGTGTCTTGCAACGGCACTGATGATGTTCCCTCCCCATCCAGAAAACTTTGGATGTCCCAAAGACCTACTAGTATCTGACACTCCCAAGTTTCCACTTATCTGATGAGACCACCCCCAACTTCCACCTTCTTCTCAAGACTCATGACACTCTTCCCTGTATCTGCTGAGGACAGCACCTTAGTTCCTCAGTGAGGAGGACAAGAGCTCCATTTGGACAAATTTCACTGGCTTTTCCTCACTATATGCCGTCTACCTTTGGTTCCTGATGCTGGCATACGTACCACTACCAGCTAGCTGACTGTTATTGGGACCTTTGGGCCACGTATAGGGCACAATTTGAGAATCCTCCCAGAGAACAAAGCCAGTAGCCTGCACATCTGCTTTCTTCCGTGGTCTCTCACCCTCAGTACGTTGAACTGCCATCAATACCAACTGAGGAGGAGGAGCAGGCTTCACCAGCTTTACATTTTTTCTCCTCCTCCTTCTCATTTGATGAAGCTGTTATGCCTCCACACCTGCTGATGACTTAAGGCACTTTCAGAATCTATTCCACACAAGCTCCATAATGACATTGTTAGCAATGGATTTCAGAAGAAGCATGTTTCTACGTAATTTTTGTGTCACTTTTTATTAGACATTTTTTGAATCAAGACAACTGATCATTCTTTCTTTTTTGGGAGTGTAGACAGTGTGTTCAGCACTGTCCATGCCACTGAGCAATTCACAGACCCTTCCAAGGGGCATAACATGTTTTTTGAAAAACCAGCCAACCCAGCAGGATTTGGACATGACAGAAGCACCAGCACTGTGTGATGTGGCATGACACTTTTTTCAAAAATGTTATGATTTTGTTCATGCTCTGTGTGCTACAGGATGAGAGCTATTTTTGATTAAAAGCTTCAGACATTATAAACTCACATTTTACTTTACTACTGTAATAAGTATAAAAAGCTCTTATGGGACTAAATCAATTAACTTCAGAATATTTGGCATGCCCATTTTGTGTATAAAAAGAAATTAGCCAGTGTGCAGTCTGGTTTCCTGGCTTACTTTAAACAGAAGAGTATTGATCATGGATAGCCTCAGATATTCAGTTATTGTTAGGTATGCACAAACCCAAGTAAGACCCTGAAATACTGAGTAAGAAAAGCCTTCTGCTCATGTATATAGGTGTTACATTTTAAAAACTCCAGTATAGGGGGAAGATAGTACTTTCACAAAAACAGAGTTGGCTATGATAGTTCTGATTCTTTTCAATAAAACACTGATTTTCTTGATACTGAGTATTAAAATGCTATATAGTTTATTAACAATCCCTTATCAATGTGGAAAGTTGATATTCAATCTAAAAAAAATGCTTAGTAGAAGAAAGGTCACTTCATGGTCTGGTATTGTGCCTAATACAAGGATTAAAAGAAGCCAAAGCAAAACCAAGGAAAAGAAAAGTAGACCTGCTGATTGTAATGAAAAAACAAACATGTGATGTAGGGGAATCCCACTTTAAGAGGCATTGAACTGAATGTTTCCTTTTGCTGGTGATACGCTAAGAATTTTAGTTCTTAACCTGTTTGGTAAGTTACCTTGAAATGTTATTAATTATCATACAGAGATTTCTCAACCAATTTTTACGTTATTCTTCTTGTAGATCACAATTTTTATAAATAGTGCTGCAGGGGGAGGGTTCGGATGGTTGGGGAGAAGGGGGAATATCTATCTTTTAAAACTAGGGAAAACTTTCCCTACAGCATATATTTAAACAGAAGAGATGTTGTCTTGAGTACTATCAATCCTTGCTAGAAATAATTTCAACAATTTTGTTCATATTTTCATAGCATGATAACTGCATTGATTAAATGAGAATAACAAAATTCAGAACTCATGCTGAATTAAATTTTGCAGATATACTTGAACAAAGAAAACAATTCATCAAGGTACTTCTGAGGTGGGTCTTTGATTGTATAAATGTTGTAGAGTCATTGAGGGATTTCTTAACATAAAATCTCGTATACATGGCTTGCTCCTTGGAGAGACATAGACAGCTGCTTTTTTCTCAGCTGCATGATTGGCTTTTTTAAAAAATAACATTTTTCTCCTTTTACTTTTGAAAAATATTTGATTTCTATTCTGCTCCTCCGTTCTACTGGGGCAACATGGTGGAACTGTTTCATTTTTATCACCAGCATCTGTGGTAGTGTCCAAAGGAATGTTTATAGCTTTTGCAACTCAGGTTGGGGGGGGGGGGGGGTTGTTTTTGGTTTGCTGCATTGTCACAAACAGCAGAGGGCGCACAAGGACATTATTTTAAGCAGGGACAATAAAAAAATAGAATACATATTTTTTTTAAAAAGGAAGATTTTTAAAAACATGCAAATATTGAGACTCTTGGGCTCATTCCCTGCCATGTTGCAAAGATTCTTTTTTTTTTTTAGTTTTTAAAGGTACAGTGCTAGAAACTTGAAATTTCACCTTTGGAGTAGAGGCCTTTAAAAAAACTTGCAAGACCTCCATGTTATTTAATAACCCAGAGCAGCAATATTCAGACAGAGGTTTGGGAGCTGCAAGTGTCTCTTTAATGTGCTTTCAGCAACTCTTTGCAGCACATGATGTTATACTCTGTGTGATTTAATTATTAAACAAACAGGTTTCTTTCATTGTTGTTAATAAAACAGTAATGGGTTAGAATAACCAAGAAACTATAGTAAATGAAATGATGAATTCTTGCTACTGTAACTCTTTTGCTAAAAGGGCTCCTGAACTACCGAGATGCGAGTATCACTAGTTGATACAGGACTGGATTGAGATGTAGGAGATCTGCATTCTGTTTCAGGCTCTGCCACTCACCTTACTGTGTAAACTTGGAGATTCATTTCATGTCCCTGTACCTCAGTTTCTCCATGTGTAAAAAGGGGGTAACGTTGCCTTAGGGAAGCTCTGTGATCTACTGATGAAAAGCTGTGTATATAGCATGAATTATCCCTCATGGCAAGATATCCCATGGAGGATGGTTCAGATTTCAAGGATGTGGGTGTAAGTCAGAGTTTAGATCTAAATTACGTATCAGTGAATTTTTCAACGCTATCCAAAAGAACCAAAGGAACCATAACTGTACATTGAAAGAATGGGCAAGAAAGTGACTAGCTCCGTACTGGTATGCAAGGACCTTTCCAGTGGTTGTTGTAGATGTGAGTGTAACACAGTGCTGTTCCAGCAAGTGCTGCTGCCAGTCAGTTGGGAGGCTGCACTGCTTCCGAGAATGGTGTAAATACCATCCTCCTCACTGAGCCTCAGTGCCTTGGAAATTCCTTAGTTGGTGAATCTGCACCCAAGTCCTGACTTGCACTCCTTTGTATGGAAATATGTTAGCCCAATTGCAGTGTAAAAGCACAAACCCAGGAACTTCAGAATTAAGGCCGAAAAAGTCCTGAATGCTCTTATGTAATCTTTTCATGAGCAGGTGTTGCAATGTTTTTGAGCAGTGGGCAATGTTCTTGGCTTGAGCTGGGCATGATGTGTATTTCAAAGCATAGTTTATCAGCAGTTTCCCTTCTTCATCTTAGTTTCCTGGCTTTTGGGGGTTTAGCACAGATACTTAATGATATTTTAGCAAATTAGGTTGTTCTGTGGTTTAATTTTATACAAAGTCAGCTCACTTCAAAAACCTTTTACTGATGTATACATCCTGCCTATAACAGTGATGTGAATTTGTCAAAATTGCTAGTCTTGCAATTATTTAAAAAAACAAACAAACCCTAAGCACCACAAAGGTCGTCTTCAGTGGTGCAACAGTGGCTGGACCTTAAAATAATGCCTTATTGATTTACACCGGTTGAGGGTTTGGCCCTTATTATTTCTAGCTGGAGGGGGAAATAAGGATCATGTTCTCATAAACGATGTGAAACCTTTATGTTTAGAAAATAAGAATGGGTGGTGCCACTCTCCTAAAGAAGGGAGTGTGTGAATCTAGAAAAGTATCTGGCAAAGAAAATGAAACATGAAATGTTACTACTGCCTGTGAGAAAGTCAAACAAAATTGAAAACAGCGGAAAAGCAGCCTGCTATTAAAATCAAAGGAGCTATGTCAGGAGTCTTTGGTTTTGCTTGCTGCTGATCTTCTGGAGGGGCTACTGAAACCTCTCTCTGCCCTCCAAAGCAATCAGTTAATGCTGAAGAAGAATCCTGAGTCCAATGTAGAGCATTGTTTAGTGGTTAACATGGAATAAAAGAGGTGCTGAGCTCAAGCAATTTTTTTTTTTTAACTTTTATAACTGATGTGGCAAGCGTTAGCCCAAAGGTGCCAGGGTTATGAACTGCCAGCCCTAAAGGTGCCGGAGCTCAGCTCTGGCACAAGTTAAACACTGGTTTGTCTATGCTGCAATTAAATATCTGCAGTTGGTTTGTGTCAGTACTGACAGGCTCAGCCTGCAGGGCTGTAAAATTGTGGCTGACATTTGGGCTGGAGCTGAAGCCTGAGCTCTGAGACCCAGTGAAGGAGGAGGCAGGGTCCAGGAGTCCAAACTTCACAGCTCCATTCGGCTGACAGGGACCAGCCCACAAGTGTTTACTAGCTGCATAGGCATACATGGCTTAATGCAGGGGTGTCCAGCAATGTTCCCTCTAAGGTGATGATGCAGCTGAGCAAGTTATGGAGGCAGCTGAGCAAAGTCCTCAATGTTTATCGGGCCCCTTCCCTGCTGCCCCCCCCCCAGCATATCCATAACTTGGTCAGCTGCATCATCAGCTTAGAGGGAACATTGCTGTCATTACCATATTATGTCATGGAAAATGGTAATGATAATGAATGCAGCACTAAAACAGTACAAAGTCTGGCATTTTTTAAATTATTTTAAAATAAAAAAAAATTATGAAGATGTTTTCTGGTACTGAAAATTCATTTTTTCAGTAAATGAAAGCTTTTCATGATCCTTTCATTAATGCTCATGAAACTAAAAAAAGTTAAAAAAAACTAAATTTGCAAATATAAGCTTGCAAAGCACCAAAAAAGTTGAAAAAAAAGCTGACTTGCTGCTTTTTCATTTTCCACAGCAGCCCATTTTACAATTTTAAAAAATGTCCTACATTGTTTCTAACCAATTCAAAAGTGCCCCTTTATTTCTTTACTTAATTTGTCCCTGCTTATAATTTTATTCACAGTATAAATTATTTTCCTTCATTTAGTTAGGGTTTGCTATATTTTTCCTCCAATTTAGGCCTTTTGTAGGGAGCAAGAGTCCCCCCAGAAAATAGCCAAAGTGCCCAGCATAGGGCTCAAACCCACAACACCGAGATTAATAGGTAGTTGCTCAGCCAACTGAACCACACAGACTTTTGTTGCAAACCTGTCTAAGAAGAGAAGAAATGGTATGTTCCCCTTCCCCCCCCCTTGATTTTACTACAGGTTCTTTTGTTCCTGATGTGTAGTGCAGCCTCTTCAGGTTTAGGCATTCCAGCCCTGAGTTGGGCGTGGTGGTTTTGTTTTTTTAACCACCTTCTACTCCTAAAAAACAAGAAACGGGGAAAAAAAAAAAAGGAATCACCTATGTTTAGAATGCCTGCCGGTCGAAGGAGGTGAAGGTGAAAAGGAGCACACGTCCTCCTTTTCCCAGATGTCTGGCAACCCTAGTCCTGGGGAAGCTGCTTGCTCCCCGTGGGCACTTTCCCAGGGGCCAGGTGGAGGGCAGGGGCCTTCCCCAAGTTACAGAGCTGGGCGCTCTCCAGCCGGCTTCCCCGAGACCCCCTGGTACCCCGACCCCGCTCCCTCAGCCCACTCCCCCCGCTGCAGGAGGTGCTCCTGGGGGAGCCTGCCCCTCGCTGCTGTCATTCTTCTGGGCAGCAGGAAGCTGCACAGAGAAGTTTAAAATCTCCCGCACTGAGCACGTTCAGGGGAGATTTTAAACTCTGTGGAACAGCTCCCTGCCGGCTGGAAGAATGTGCCCTGGGGGCCAGCAAGGAGCTGCAGCTGCAAGCCTGCACCGCCGGCAGTGAGGCCTGCGCCAGGGCGTTGGTGTTTCTGCGCTCCCACGCATGGGCGCAGCCTGCAGGGAACATTGGTGTCCAACCTTTTTGGGTGAGGGGCCACACTGCAATTCTTTTGTCAGTGGGGGGGGGGGGGCGGTGAGAAAATTTTTGATAGATAAGACAAAGAAATTGTGAATTTGGCATTCCTTTTGCTTGCACTGGGTAGAGAGGACAAGGGGGATGGGGTGCCTGTGTGAGGGGGCAAGGCAGAGCATGGGGAGCAAGGCAGGACACGGGAGCATGGCAGATATGGGAAGGGAAAGAAGGGTGAGGTGAGGGGGAGCAGAGCAGCTGGGTGGCAGGACTCAGCTACTTCCTGACAGGGACCCCATCAACTCTGCTCTCTTCACTCCCTGTCAAGCAGAGCTCAGGGGAAGGAGAGCAGTGCTGGGGAGAGGGAGAGATCAGAGTCAGACAGAGACAGGACAGAAACCCTGGCAGTTCTACAGGGTCACAGGTTTTGGCATTAGGCATCTCTGTACCAGAAACAGTTTGCCGCGAAGGACAGGGGTGCTGGAGTTAGGGGTGTGGGAGAAGAGCAGAACTGGTGGGGGATGTCCAGGTCAGGATTTTAAACTGCTCAGGGCACTTCCCCTTTACCTGCCCCCTGCTCACTTGAAAGGGCTGAACCCAGCCCATGACCAGCTCTCTGGCCAGGCCATGCCTCCCCGTAGCTGTGCTGTGCACAGGGTGGGAAACAGACAAGGGTCCTGCCCAGCCCCAGCTCCCAGGCTCTTCCGGCCGCACTCTGTGGGCTGAATGAAAGCCCTTGGCGGGCCAGAGTCTGGCTCCTGGGCCACACGTTAGACAAGTTTGGCTTCATGTCTTGTCTGAAGCACTAGTCTCTGATGTGGACAAATATATAGGTTGAGATGCCAAAGAACAACATGGATGTGCTGGGAGCAGCTCTTTCAGTAACTGTTGTGTCCATTGTTTAGAAGGACTGTCTCCACCAAGACAACATTCATTCTTGAGTTTCTGTCTGCTCTACTTGGGAAGGTGTCTTTTCTTTAGAAAATGAATACCGCTGCTGCTACTTACAGAGCACTTCTCAGCCGTAGCTCTCAAAGAACTTTGTGAAGATTTGTGAGCATTGTCAGCCCCATTTAATGCATGAGGAAACTGAGGGCTGGGCAACACTGCTGGCAAAATTCAGTGGTAGAGTTACATGAGCTGGACTCAGTCAACTCCCTTTGACTTTCTAACTACTTCATGGTGCTGCATCGATGGGAAATGCGTTCATACTGATGCAGTGCTTCACCAATTGTGGGTGTGGGTTTATTGAGTTGATTTCTAGATCAACTGAGCATGTCTTGACTGACCAGTCAGTCTTGAAAAATCATCTGACTGCAGTAACTTTCCTGCCTTCCTTATAGACACATCCTTAGACTAGAGGCCACGTTCTTGTTCAGGTGCCAATAGGTGCCTAGTGGGATTTCTAAAAGTGCCCAGGTGCTAAATTCCTAACTTCCATTACAATCAATAGGAAATAAAAGCTTAAGGGTTTATCAGCACCCCAATAGCCACCTATCCATATCTTTAGTCACTTCCACACTTTACAGAATCTGGCTTGAGGAGACTAAACAATTTACGCACAGTCAAGTAATAAATGTGTGGTGGAATTGGGAAAGCAGGTCTTCCAATTTCCACTCTTATTCTCTAACCATTAAATCTCATCCACATGCCTTTATTTAAAAAAAAATTGCTAAACAGACACTGTTGGATTACAAATAAAATCAGTAAAACCAGTATCTGTGTTGTTAAAAGAAATTTAGATTATTAAACATGGAAAAATGAAATAGTTTACTTTTTTATATTTCTGTTGATTTATTTAAATTTTGCATGTTATTCAGTCCATAAAACATACTAGTCAGTTTCATATTCTGAATTATCATGCATTAAAAAATGTAAACTTTTCATTGGCTGAAAGTTTTAAAAAATATGAAAATATTGACATTGATTATAGATTTTGTAAAATCTTGTCTTTATAAAAGTGAAATTTAGATCCTACATCAACCTGAGGCTGCACCTTTCATCAGAAAATCATTTTGAAGTCTTATTCTTACTTAACTTTTTCTCTTCTTTATTGTTTTAGCATAAGTGAGGAGGTGTAAGTGTTACACACCTTAGTTTTGGTCAAAATAGTACATCAACCTTAACTAAAGTAAATTCCACAGTATATTACTGATTTTCTCAACATCTTACATGGAACATTATCTAAATAGTTTAGACAATCAGGTTCCTTCTGTAATCCAGAAATATCTTATCCCTTCCAAATGCTTACAATTTAGATCAATTGACTGTCCTGTTCATTACATTCAGCAATTCAGAGGAAAAATGCTCAAAATATACTTTTATATATTTTTTTCTGTTTTCTCAGGATTATTACCCATGAACCCGAATTTTAGGTGTAAGTTTGTAAATGAATAATGGAAATAGCTTTAGACTGAAACCTTCAGACCAACTTCATAGCAGAACACACTGTTGAGCACCAGCATTTGGAGGATTTGGCATCAGGCATCTGCGTGTCGGCAATGAGTAACTCACCTACTGCTGGAGAGACTCTGGAGAACAGCATGGTTTATGTGTCCTCAAAATATATTTGTCCTCTATGCAAACTGTTTCTGGAGAATCCTGTACAGGTGCCATGTGGTCACAACTACTGCGTGTCCTGTGTTGAACGGTTATTAAGGTAATCCTATTATGTTGAATGTAATAACAGAGGTTAGGTAGTATCACTACAGGCCTCATGAGCAAAAGTGATCTGGAACTAGATACAATATCTGCATGACTGACTCTGTTTAAAAAAAAAGATGCGAGCTTGGAGCCCTGTCTGAGTAATTCTGTCTCATTGAAGTGATACTTGTGTTTGTAAGAGTTATAGGATTAGGCCCATTTCTGGTGTGTGTGTCTGTGTGTTTTGTTTTGGGGGGGTTTTTTTGTTCATTTGTTTGTTTGTTTTTTTAAGATGCTCCATTGTATCTTTTACAAACAAGGGGCCTGGTGGCATTTTTAAAGACTAACATATTTATTTATCGCATGCACTTTCGTTGGAGAAAATCCTGCTTCTTCAGACACTTGAAGATGGAGAAGTACAGCTGAATGGGAGGCAAATAAATGCAGGAAAGTGTAAGTTATAGGTTCAGGTCAGACTGTTACAGCACATTAATGCAGTTGTTTAGATTCAAGCAGTGGACAAACAGCATGCAGGAGGGAGGTGAGGGAAAAAGGAAAGCAAAATCACCTGTTGTAATCTAAGTTGATGGTATCAAATATGCATGTGAATTTGAATTCTGCAGTTTTCTCTTTGAAGCTTTGGTTTGTTATTCATTTGCCTAAGTATGGTCATTGTATGAATTAGCACCACTTGCCATGCTTTGAACTGGCTATTGATTCCAGATGGGATTTTGACAATTAGGACAAGATTACCACTCCAATTGCCCTTCATTCAGGCTGAGCCAGTGAGAGATAAGATAAAATCAGACCTTGCATAGATAGTGGGTAGAGTATTCTAGTATAATCTGCATGCAGGTAAATTCTTATAGAAGATTAGTTTTGTTTTTTTTTTTTTAATACTACTTTTTATTTTTGAGGCCTATATTTTGGGAGAGGAGAAGAGAATCAATACTGTATTTTAAATGATTACATCTTTGGAACAGGTTTTACATAAATGTGATGAAACTATCTCCTTAGTATGAAGCAAGGACCGTAACTTGATCAAAGTTGCGGATTTTCTTTTTATTTATCTCTTTTTGCATGAAAAGTTCCATCTTCTGTCCTCCTTTGAAAGCAAATATTGCTGTCGGATTGGACTGCAGGCCCAGTTTTCAAACATGACCATCTCACTGGGATGTTCAAAATGCAGACTTTTTGTTATCCAGAGCATAGATATGTGGCTTCTCACAATATCCCATTCCACTTATTTCCTTGCTCTTTTTCACTGACCCATTTAAATCAATCTTGCTTCAGATTTTTCACTATCTGAGTCCAGGCTATGGAGTGCAAAGTTTGCTTTCTTTCTTTCTTTCTTTCTTTCTTTCTTTCTTTCTTTCTTTCTTTCTTTCTTTCTTTCTTTCAACTCAGGTTCATTCTTGGGATGGGGCTGCAGAGAGGGGCCTTAGACACAAATTTGGGGTGTGTGTTTGGATTCTGCTTCTAATAACAATAATAAACCAGTGATGTATTTAAGGGAAGAGGTGGAGATGAAGAGGAGGCAGAGAAAATTCAATTTCCAAAGGGATAGCCGTGTTAGTCTAGTCCAGCAAAAAAAACAAGGAGTCGTGTGGCACTTTAAAACTGACAGATTTATTTTTCGCATGAGCTTTTGTGGAAGAAAATTCATCCTCCATCTCTTTTTTTTAAAGCTCATGCAGTAAAATAAATTTATTAGTCTTTCAGTGCCACAGGACTCCATTTGGAACCTGACTAGAGAAAGTAATTTTCATATATATATTTTCATGTCTTGCATTGTCGCTTGCTGAATATATCTAGCTCATTCTGCATCTTTAACAGCTTTATATGACCTCCAAAGCCTTGTTATAGATGGGGAAATTGATCTCTCAGAAATCTCCAAGCAAACACCAGTTTTCTGAAAGGGAGGCTCAAGGGCTGTTAGAACCAGACTATTAATTTATCACATACCAGTAGTCTTGTATATGGTAGCTACCATAGCAAACGTAATCAACCAACAGCAAACTGCAGGGAGCTCACTGACTTGCGTCTGAAGCTATTTGTTGTACAGAATAGTGTTTTCTAGCCTTTCCACATTTTCATGCCCCAAGGTGAACAACACAGGTGTCAACAGATTCATGACAGAGCTTGTAAATTTCTGCTCTGCATGGCTAGAACCCAGATCTGGCATGGTCCTGAAAAACCTAGTTTGTTAGCTGCTTGCTGGATCCTAATGGTATAATCTGTGGCTTCTTGGCATCACCCAGGGTGTTACTGCCTAGGCAGACAGCCAAACGTGTGTAGGCATAAGCTGAGAAATCATTCTGGTTGTGAAGACTGAGAAACTTGTAGTTCAGCATTTTTGCAGCACGTAAAATCACAAACACTTTTTTGGCTCATGGGGAGCTGCTTAATAATTTTTTAAAAAATGCCTTTCTTTCTGAGCAAAGGCAAGGTGTTTTTTCTTCAGAAAGTTTGATGGTAGACTTATGGGAGACAGTAAAAGGAAAGGGTGCCAAGAGTCTCAACTTCCCATGGGGCATGGATATACATATAGGACCACCATTACCTTGGGAAATCGAAAAATTGAGAGGAGTAGTAATGGGATATTTCAACTTTGGGTAATGATCGAAAGCATTTATCATGTGATGGATGCTTGATGGTCCATGCACATGAGTTTACTGGGTTTCAATCCAGTTCCCAGGAGACAGGGATCCACATTATAAAAACCACTCCCAGGACTGTCGTTGAATGATGGCTTGTCCTGAGTCCCAGCAGAGAGGCCTAGATTGAACAGGCATAAAGGCAGCCTTGCTCTTCACCCCAGAGGTAGTCCAGGTATGCTTGAACAGAGTCACGTTTGAATGGCTGTGTGGAGAAGGTTGTAGTGCCAAAGCTCTTGTTATACTTGGTTGGTGGATAAATAGAGGACTTTGTTCTCCAGAGCTTTCATGTTCTTCAAAGCTCCTTCCATGGGTGTTAAACTGTCATTAATCTATCTATCTATCACAATATAGACATAGATATATACATGCTTTGCTTAGTTGTTGCAAACAGTTCAAAATTCTGCCAGATATGCACATTCTGTCAGCTGAGCTCTACGGCAAAATGGGCCAAATCCAACTCTAGTATAACTTAGCTGTGATACCAGGTGTGAATTTGGCACCAGATGTCGGATTTCAACAGTTAACAGCTTGAATTTTTCCCTGAACAGTGGCAGGTGAAGTGCCAAGTTCCCCTCTCGCTAGTGCTAGCGCAACCCAGTTGATTCAACAATAAAATTGAGGAGAGAATTGGAAGTACAAATTTATGAGTTTTTAGTTTTCATTGTCTAGTTGTCCAAATTCAGTGATGTTTCCAAGAGTGTTACTTTAAAATGCCTTTTCTTTTCCTCTCAGAAATGTCCCTGATCCAGATTGTTTACTGTGTGGAAAGAAAATAGTCACTGATGATGTGATTTTTAACTTCGGCTTTGTGAGTAATTTTCTCATTAATCCCCAAAGCTTTCCTAAGAAATATTAGAAGAAAACTGTAAATCCCAACAATACCAGGGTATAAACTTAAATGGCAGAGTAGTTTTGTAGTAAAGTACTTGCTGGGTTGTTTAAGCCGGCGGATCCTAACTTGTGATCCATGGACAAGATGTTCCCCAAGGGTATTGCAATGGTCTGTGGGGGAAAAAACAAGATAATGTAACAACAGTATAATCCCATGTACCTCTTGTGTATACAGGTAAATGTATTGTGATGAATGCAATATGTTTTTGAATTAACAAAATAAATTATTAGAAATAGCTGCATTTTTAATACCCCTTGATGTACAAACAAGGAGTACTGGGACACTTTTAAAGACTAACAGATTAATTTATCACATGAGCTTTGGTGGGAGAAAATCCCAGATTTATTAGTCTTTAAAAGGGCCATCAGACTCCTTGTTTGTTTTGCTGAGGTAGACTAACATGGCCACCCCTTGGATCCTGATGTACACGTTTGACTCCTGTCAGTCATGGGCCATGTTAAAAATGTTAAAACAGCTTGCTTATGTGGTGGTTTGAATAAAGCTTTCGATGACAATTTAGTGGTCCGCGTAAAGGAAGAGGTTGGGAACCACTGGTCTAAGCAGTCTGCCTTTGGGTGCTCCTTTTGTATTTCTGCTGGGTTTAATGTGTGGCGGTATAAGTGTAACTGCATATTGGAGACTTACTTCTCTCACATGAGTGATGTATGTGTTCAGAAACACTTTACTCCTCTTCCTTTTTCACACATCTGATTTTGAAGCCTCAGAAATACTGACTCAACCATCCTTTTTAACACAGGAACCTAGAAAATTTTATAAAGCATATTGAAATTAGTATACAAAAAATACCACCAACTATATTCAAATAATTTAATGACTGTAGCAAACAAAGCTAAAAAATAAGTTTACTGCAGGTTCTGCCTTTGACTTGCATTGTAGGTAAATTCTGCAGGGAACTAAGATCACTGGACCAAATTCAGCCCTAGTGTGTATACATGCAGCTCCTGTTGTGTTTGTGCGTGCAATGTGCTAAGCCCATAGATATTAAATCTAGCTGTCATTTCAGGGAGACAAGAAGACAATTAGCACACTAATTCACCTCTTCTCCTTAAATTTGTGACAGTGATAAGTCAAATGATCAGTACTAGGAATTATGCAGAAATATCTCTTGATACAGTGAAAGCACAGCTTCTGTGGACTCAATATGACAAGCACTGAGGGTCTTGCATAGTCTACTATGTTATATAGGAAGGTTAGAACGGTATCGTGGCTTCAGTATGGGGAATGAAATGATCTGGATTCTGTTTGTGGTTCTGCCAGTAGACTGGCTATTTGACCCTGAGCAGGTCACTTTAAGAACCTCTATCTGGATTTCCTGTTCTGTAAAATGAGGGTAGCAGTGTTTACCATTTTTACAGAGTGCAGTGAGGCTTACTTGTTGATTTTTTGTAAAGTGTTCTGAGATCTGCAGATGGAAGGTTTGATGGATTTAATTTTCTGAGGTAATTACATAAATCTCAAATGCACTTTAACAAATTTTAGAAGATGCTATTCTGCTTTGTCCAGCACATTTCATGGGTACTGACAACACAAATGTTCTTGATGTATTTGCGTCCTAAACAAAAATAAATGCTACTGATTAAGACAGCTAACATTCTACTCTGCTGAAAGAACTAAACTGCAGCTCTGCTGAGGCCATCCTGGAAGCACAAAGCCAAATATTTGTTTTTCTTATTGCTAAAAAGTTTTATCTCATTCCTCACTTGCATTGTCCCTGTTCATGAAGCTGTCTGTGCCTGTCTCTGAATAGTCTGGTTTCACAATGCAAATGGCAGTCACAGCATATATCATGTCATATTCTTCATCATTCACTTTATTGATTTCAGTCATTCTACTGTGCTACAGATAAAACCAGATGAAGTCAGGAGAAAGGAGATTGAAAGATTTACAGCCAAGGATCAGAGAGAGAGTTTTCTTCTGTCTGGACCATTGGACCCAAATGAGGTAAGTGACTAATAAAGTTAAGAAGGGCCAGATCAGAAATCAGGATATAAATGATAAGAAGTGGCTTTGCAAGAGCTAGAACTTGTTTGCAAGAAAATCTTCTAACCAATGTACACACAGCAGGGCCAAATATAGTAAGCCATGCATAAGTGGCAGTAACTTCCTTCAACAACTCTAAAGCTTCTCAGCCAGGGGAATATGCAACATTAGAACCATAGGCCTCATGCCCAAGAGCTGGAGTACAATGGTAACCGCAGAACACAGCTCCTTTGCGCACAATGATCCTTGATGAAGATTCAGCATTGTAGTCCCCTTTCCCCTCTTCCCAAGCAGGATTTGTCATGTAAATAGCATTTATTTGACAAAACTCTCCCAACTGGCACCTTGTTACTGGGTTTGTGAGTCTTTTTGACAAATATGGGTAGATTTTACAAAGACTGAAAGAAACTGGGGCATAGGGCAGCTAAGTGATTTTTCCAAGATCACACAGTAGGTCTGTGGCAGAGCAGAGCAAGTAACCAGTCTCTTGATTCCCATTCTGGTATCCTAGCCACTAGCCCATACTGTCTCCCTAACAGAATGGAAGGAGGGAATGGAAAAAGGCAATAGGTGGCTGTGTGAAGCCATTTCCTCTTTATTTTACAGAGACCCCAGGAAAATGGCATCTCATTTATTTTAAGAAGCACATAAACATATCTCAGTGCTGCAGTCCTAATGAAAAGTGTCCACAGCAGAGGGAGTTTAGAATTTATGAGCAATGTTAAGGTTGCTAAAACCCTGCTGACAAATATGGTCTTCCTGGCTGAGAGTTAGTGGGATTCTGTGGGTCCTATCAGCCTATTCAAATGCCTAATTTCTGAAATGAAATTTGGAGCAAAATTTTCAAAAGTGCCTAAAAACATTAGAAGTGAAGGCTCATTTTCAAAAGTGACTTAGGCACTTAGGAGCCTAATTCCTGTTGATTTGCAATGAGACTTAGGCTCCTAAACCACATAGGGGACATCTAGACTCTAGAGCAGTGGTAGTCAAAATTAGAGTTGGGACCCAGTACTGGGTCGCAGACCTTCAAGAACTGGGTCACAGCATCCCTTGCAGCCACTGCCAAAAGTCTGGAGTGCCTTTCTCAAAGATGTAATTACTGGGTCGTAGGCATAAATGATTTTTTTCAACTGGGTCCTGAGGAAAAAATTTGAAAACCACTGCTCTAGAGTGGAATTAAACACCTGCAGCTGACCTTGGCTTAGGCTACAGAGCTGTTTAATTGCTGTGCAGACATTTAGGGCAGGTCTCTGACAGCAGCAAATTTGCCTCTGTGAGTTCAAACTTCCTAATCGACTGCTTGGGTCTGTGGAGACTCACTCAACCAATCAGTACATTCGATTCCAGCATACCACCCAGGCAAATGGGTAGTGCTGAGTCCAAGGGAGGTCCCCTCCCTTTGAGTCAGCACAGCAGACAAGCCCCAAGCTAGGCATTTGAACTGCAGTACACAGGTTATTTTAAGTAACTTGCCTGTCTCAGTTTGACTGCTGCTGAAAAGGGCAGGCAGTGTAGACCTGCCCTTGGGCTCAAGCAGGAACCTGAGCTCTGGAAACCTACAAGGGAGAGCCTGAGCCAGGTGACATGTGCTAGTCATGATTCTTTAAGTGCAGTGTAGACGTTCTCTTAGGCCCTCTTTAAAATTGTACCCTGATCTATAGATCTGCTGCCACTTCAGCGTTAATGTAATTGTACAGCATTGACTTTTTAAAGGTGTTAACCTTGGTAGCTTTTACCCCCCCCCTTTTTTTTTTTACCCTAAATTTTCTCTCTAAATGCAGAGTAATACCAGTAGTTTAAGAAGCACATATCTAAAACATTGTTGTTAACCCAAGGGAAGTTACCTTCCCAACAAGATGTGTAATCTTCAGCTCCATGTAGTGTGCTGGGAACTAGCATACAAACTCTTCATGCGCTCAAAATGAGCAAATGACATGAGAGAGTTTTTCCAGAGTCTTTAGCTTTTTAAAATAGAGGAGGAAGGCTGAGTGACTTCAGATACTTATGACCTTAACCCAAAAGATTCTGATTACCAGCCATTCTCAGAGACTTGTAAGCCAGGCTTTCACTATAGGGGATATAACAGTATAGCTATGGAGCTGTAGTAATGCCACTATAACTCCATAGCACAGTTGGTGTACCCTAGAGCACTGAAGGGGTTTTTTCCATCACCATAGGAACGCCATCTCCCTGAGTGGTGAGAGCCGGTTCAATAGAAGCATTCTTCTGTCAGCCTGACTGAGTCTACACAGCAGATGGGGTCACCATAGCTGTAGCCCCCCCACAAGGATGTGGATTTTTCACATAGCCCTGAGCAACACTGCTCTGTTGCACTAAATTTTAAGTGTAAACTGAGGGTGCACAGCACAAAAATTGGGCCCTTAGAGAATGAAATAATCTGTCAAATTCAGTGCCCAAAGTGATCCATTTGGAGTAGGAAATGGAAATTTCTTTGGAACTCATCCAGAGTTTTGCACTTAACTGTGGATTCTGAACATCAGAAAAACCCTTTTGTATCCAAAGTTATATAAAGTGTTTTTATGTTCCTTGGCTGTTTATATACAGGCTGTGCAAGTCTCCAGATGTTCTAGACTCTAAATCCCAGCCCTTGAGCTTCCAAAGAAACAGGCATTTGAATGTGACAATTTTGTGCTCTGCCCAAGTGCCAGCCTCTGCACGCATGATTACCTGTCTGCCTACGTATCACAAGTAGAGCACTGTGCTCAGAAAGCTATATGCATTAGTCAAAATTTCTTCTCACTCTGCTAGAATGCAAATGACTGGACTTGATTCCATCAAACTTGGCAGGATGCCTAGGATGCTGTATAAACAGGATTTTTCTAAAAATCCTTCTCCACATGAAAGTCAAACTGGTTTCTCAAGTAAAATATGAAGGTGCTCATAGTGATGTGCACTCTTTTCTGTAAGAGTGCTATTGAAGATAATGAGGCCGTAACTAAGAGCTGAATTGGGGTCATTTGTTTTAAAATCCTTTAAAAATATATTTCCAAGATAGCTGAATAGTGAACTCTTCTTCCATTTGTCTTTGTAGAACTGTCCAAACTAGATCACTCTGAACTCCCTTGGTAAATATGTTAGGTTTGAATTGGCTGAATTGCTGGGGTAATATTAACTTTAAGGGTTAATGCAATATAATCCTCTAAGTCCTCCATTTTTCTCTCTTTTAGAACTTCCCCATTTGTATTTTACTGACTTATTAAACAGATAATTCATTTCAAGTGGTTTTTCTGCTGACACGTTGTAACCACAAATTCATCTAGTAGGCACCAAATTAACATGCAGTTGACTAGACCAAATTCCACCAGTTTATGCACAGTGACACATGAAGCTCTCACTCCATGGTCTAGTGATGAAAGTTACTCGACAGCATCCAAATACCATGACAAAATCAAAGATGAGGAGCCACACTTTCTCCCCTTTCCTCATCTAGCCCTGCATAAAGCATTTATGTATTTAATCTCTTTCTGGCTTCTTCACAGCCCCAAATAGAATTAGCACACCAGTGCCATATCAGAACTTTTTTTGAATTCCAGAATCTCCTGCAACATCAAAAGTATGAGATCCTATTGGCAAGTTAAGTTACTACTTTTTTAAACAAATATGTCTTTACAAGTTCCAAAAGGGGCAGCCATGTTAGTCTAGTTCAGCAGAAGAAGCAAGGTGTCCTGTGGCACTTAAAGACTAACAAATTTATTTATCGCATGACCTTTTGTGGAAGAAGATTGCATTTTGTCAATACTTTTCCCATTACAACAGTGATTGATTTTCACCCTCCTCGATGTGCTGTTTCCCAGTGTTTGAATTTTAACAATTGTTCTGATTTGCTTTTACTGTATGACCTGATCCTATGTCTTACACTTTCCTGCATTTATTTTCATCCCATTCTGTAAGTTCCTCCATTTTCAAAGCATCTGATGAAGTGGGATTTTCTCCCATGAAAGCTCATGCAATAAATAAAGTTGTTAGTCTTTTAAGTGCCACAGGACTTCTTGCTTCTTATGTATCTTTACATAACTTTTGTCAATGCTTCTTGACTAATCTTCAAGTATGCTCTAACCAGTTGATAGATGAAGGATAAAGTTGCTTGTCTGAGACAGTTGGTTCAAGTCCTACCATATCACTTTTATTTTGTTGTAATGAATCACCAGGAATCTGAGACCCTCTGACATTCAGAGAAATGGCCCCCTTTTCCTTCTAGTATGTCTTTCTCCAGGTTGACAAGTTCCAGAAGGGTAGCCTTGTTAGTCTAGTTCAGCAAAACGAGGAGTCTGCTGGCACGTTTAAAGACTAACATATTTATTTATCGCATGAGCTTTCACAGGAGAAAATCCCACTTCTTCAGGCACTTTGAAGATGCCACGGATGCTCAGGTGATAAATACCCTTGTTAGTCTTTAAAAGTGTCACATGACTCCTTGTTTATTTCTCCAGGCTATCATGTCAGTGCAAAAACAGAACATAAGAAACACGGTTCTTTTGTATGCATGTATGAAAGTGGCAACTCCTCAGGGCAAGCACAGTCAGGTTGCTTTCCCAGTTTGGAATCAGATCAAGTATGACCATGTCATACTGCTTCAGATTGTTTCTGAGCCTTCCACTCCTAGGTGTTGCCTTCTCTGCCTTTTGATTGCACTGATGACAAAATATCCATCTAGCTGTTCTTGACTGTGCACTACTAATTATCCGTCTGTGGTTTTTATAAGCATTCATTGCCCTTGTATTTATCAGCTGAATACACTATCCTCCCCCCACTACATGAATCCCAGTAATCATCACCATCTCTGGAGACCTTGGCCATTCTGCAGTGTAAATACAAGAGAGAGAGATTGGTAATGTGTGTTGTCTGCTGGCCAGGAGATTCCTGTAGGCAACAAATAAACTGCAGTGATTGGAAGCTCCACAGCACACTGACTGCTGCTACATCTACAGTCTAGATAAGGCTGTTCTAAGGACGTGGCCAGAGGTTCCAATCCACCCAGCTACATTGGTAATCCAACATCTTAGAATTTACTGCTGAGGCTGTGATTGTTCTTAACCTTTCCCACTGTTACGCTGCTGCTGGTTCTAGCACCACCACAGGGATGAGTCTAGACCTCATCAGGGCTGGCTCTACTGTGAGGTAAGAGACAGACATGGCTTCAGGTGACAGTTCTTAAGGGCGCCTAGCCCCCCTGAAGATCAGGCTGGCTCCTGCCTCTTCAACTCTTTCCTTGCAGCGCAGGCACTGTTAGTCAATCTACAGCTCAAGTCATGTAGGCAGAGTGCACTTTAAATCCCTCTGCAGGCAAATGCTGGAGATGTGTGCACTTTGGAAAACTGTTTTCAACCTCCATGAATGAGATGGGGGCGCGCCAAAACAAAATTTGGCTCAGGGCACCACAATCCCTTGAGCCAGCCCTGGACCTCATATTCTGCTTTGGGCTGAAGGATGAACATGGCCCACAGAGATATGGCGAATAGCCCGTCCCCTTTCTTACGCCTGCTGGAATTAGGCAGCAGTGAAGGCAAGATAGTACAGGCTACTCCTTTTTAAGGTGGAATTGGGAGTGCAGAGCCTACAGTGTTCCCTGGAATTATGCCTGACTTTGTCATATATACCCACGGTGCCCACGATACAATCATTTCACCTGAGTGCTACGATCCCTCTGTCTTTCTTGTCTTCTCGAGAGACTGACTGCAAGAGCCAAATCTGACCCATGATGGGCATTACTTCAGAAAAACATGTCCACTTCCCAGAGCTCTTATTTCTTCACCTGTTGCTGTATAACTGCATGCACAAGACTTCCCCAGAGATGCTGCTCTGTGTTTCTTTCAAGATGGTTCAGTTTTCATATGGTAACAATATAAAGTATGCATCATGTGTTTCAGAGGCTGCCCCAAGTAAATCAGCTGTGATGACATGAAGGAAATAGGTTTCAGATAGCTGAGTAAATTCCAGTAGTTTTGTGACTACATAACTTTTTTGCTGCCCGTGTCCTTGCAATAAATCACTTACCAACCTACCTCCTTTTATTTTTATTTTCATTTTTATTTTTATTTTTGCCTTCTCCTTTTTGGTAAAATCAGTGTTGTGTAATAAGAGAGGTTGCTAGAGAACAATCTGAGATGCTCCTGTTGGTAGTTCTGTGCATGTATAACTCTTCCACCCTGTTCATTAGAGACAAGACTCAGGAACAGAATCATAGACACTTTGTTCTACCTGCATGCAGGAGTGTCACTGCCCCGGAAAAAGACCCAGGGCACAGGCCCGAGCACCACCCCCTGTCTGCGAGCCCTGCCCCCCGCAGCCCCGATTCTCCGCCTGGGCCTGATGCAGCCTCAGACTCCTGCCACAGCCAGCCTGGCCCTGGCTCCCCGCCCGGGGACCGGGCTGGGAACAGCAGGTGCTGCTGCAGCCAGGAGAGGCAGGCATCACTGGCGGTGGCTGGGCCCCGGATTTCCAGCTGGGGACAGGGATGGGAGAGGCCGGGGCTGTCCTGGATATTTGGGGCACTGGCCCTGGGACTCGGGGCACATGCACCATGTGCCAGTGACGCCCCTGCCTGCATGACTGATGGTAGTGGTTATGTTTCATACTGTCCTGTGCATATGTATAGATCCTATAGGTAAGACTGCAAAAGCACTGTCTGATTTGCATGGACATTCATGGCACTTTCTGTAGAACAGAATTTTGCTCCAGTATTCTGGTTCTCCACTGCTTTGTAGGGAGCCATGTGCTGGTTACTACTGCCTGCTCCAGAGCTGGCTGTGTTTCACTGGTGCAATCTGTGAAGTTCTCTGATTGAAATTCAGCTAGCTAGGTGCTGTGGCCTTCAGTGGAATTTAGGCCTTATGCTGACCCTCTGCATGGGGAGGGGGGTGTTGCCACTTTATGATGAAACCCACGACGTAAAATTTATTATCCTCTATTCATTCATCATTTCATTTTCTTTAGCAGTTAGCGCTAAGCAAATAAGTCATAGGAAATACTCTATTCAAAATGTCGCTTAGCCTGTTTCTTCTGCTTGTGAATTGCCCACAAGCACCTTACAATCTGCTCAAATTAATTCATTATTCCAAATTATTCACCAAAGAGTTTCTCTGAATAGTATTTGGTCAATAGATTATATGTAAGCAGTACATAATCAAAGCTGAATTGGTTAGGTTGGATTGGACAAAAGTATACATGGAGTTGATTCTCTATCTTGGCTGGATGAACATAAATCTTAGAATCAGATCTCCAGTGAAATTTCTCATGTTTACAAGATCAGAGGTCACTTTCCATAAATATTACCAAATGGCTGTTTCCACCAACATTCGTGACAGTAAACTCTTTCATCAGAATAGCTGCAGGAATGAACACAAAAGGGGAGTGAACTCAGACTAAGCAAACAATTTTTTTTTCACGTGAGTGAATATTGTCAGAAAAGTGTGGGAAATATATCTTTGCCTATATCACCGTCTTTAAAGGCATGCCTCGCACCATCGTGATACAATCCAATATTTCATTCTGTCACTGAAGGCTGACAGCTCAATGTGGATATTGATCATCTGTGGTTTCATTTGGCCTCACCTATAGAGGCTTATTTCCAGGCTATCCAAGTGTTAATACCTATGTTGTCTGTTGGCAATTTTTTAAACCTGTTGGAACCCTTCACCAGAACGCACTGAAATTTGGCAAGGACACTAGAAATTTTCCAGTAAAAAGCCCAACTCATTGGCGTTAACATATGCTTTCAATTTTTAAAATATTTAATAATGTTTTTACCTCTAATTAGGAAAAATATTTGGTTTTGGCTGTTTTGTTCTCTTGGGAGCTGCGAATGGTATTGCCAATTGCCAAGTCATTTCAACGTTCTGTTCCTGAGATTAAGCTCTGCTTTTTGACGTTCTGAATTACTTTGGATACAAGTCTAAGCAGCAACTAATTTCGTAGAGAACACTAACTTGAATTAAACCCCATGATCTGCATGAAGAAAAGCCTTTGAGTTTAGACCAACAGAAGCAGAGAAACTCTAAATAAAAACTTCCACGTCTAGCCTTCCCTCTATCGTACTTGGCAATGTACTTAGTACATAGGTGGTTATTTATGGATAAGAATGTGGGTAAATATAACTATTTGTCACACTGTTTAAATATATATTCTTCCTGCAGTACTGTGGTTCAAATTAAGATTCACTTATTTATTTGCTAATCAGTAGCTAACATCCCGAACGAGGTAGTTTATTTTTCCTACAAAAAAAATTATACAGCTTTGAATCAGCTGAGATATTAAACCATGGAAATTGGGGGTTACAATGGAAAATCAATTTACTCTTAGTAACACCGGCCCTAGTGGCGCCGGTAAAATAAAACTCCAAGAGAAACAGACAGCCCGGGAGTCTGGTTCTACTATGCGAGAGGTTGGTTTCAAGGAATTCCGCTCATGGGCTTGCATAGTCTAGCTTGGCTTTACAAAAGTAACCTCAGTAGTGCATTTCCCCCCAACAGGCTATTACAATCTCTTTAACATGTATATTGAAATTTTGTGGGTCACATCCCCGGCTAGTGTAAATAAATGTGGCCGTGCTGATTTCAGCTAAACTGTACATATTTACACCAACTAAGGATTTGGCCTTGTAAGTAACTTTTCTTTCACTGAAAAACGAATTATTTAGAAATCTCTCTTTAAGGGAAATTTTTTTCTTACAAAATATATGTGTACACATACAGGGTCATATCCACAGCTCTTCTGTGCCATTTTACTCTGGTTGGGGATCTGACTCTCAATGCACACACTTAACACATGTTGGTTGTTGCCATGTAATATGCTGCAGCGCTCTACAACAAATTGCATTTATCCTGCACCTTTGATTTCATCCCCACTCTACTCACTGATCCATCCTTGCCAGAATTTCAGTAGCTCTTGAATAGCATTGTTTTATTCACTTGCTTCTAAAGATCCATCTGCCTTCTTAATGTGTCTTCCCCATATCAGAAATTTCTCCTCAAAATTACCTCAGACAAGGCCCCCAATGGGAAGTATTCAGTCCTGGAACACTGATGGACTTAAAGTCCAATGAGGGTTGGAAAATTGTATGCTGGTTCACTTATGAATGTATTGAACTGTAAGATCTTCACATTATTACTGAAAAGCTGTTTTAGCAAATGTTCACCATTGTAGGACTCGCAGTCATGAGATTCCACTACAGATTTATTGCATGATCTTTGAAAGTCATCTATGGCATAATCTTCAACAGTGGCCTCTGACTTTGGGTGTCCAACATCAGGCCTTGTGTGTGTGTGGGGGGGGGGGGCGAGCACTTACAACTCCATTTGAATGTCAGTGGAAGCTACATATGTTCCACTTACGTGAACAACAGGCCCAAATTGTCTCTTGTTGGCACCCAAAACAGGAGCCAACTCAATTAGAGGCCAGTTTTTTAAATGCTGGCCTTTTATCTTTCTGGGCCTTATTTCTTGTCTCGTAATGTGGGAAAAATAGAACTTCCCTACATCACTGTGCTTGCAGGAGGGGCAACTGTGAGATTCAGTTCATTAATGGTTGCAATGCTTTGGGATTTTTGGTGGAAGGCACCCATAGCAGGACAAGAATTACTTATTATTCACGGAAGTTGTGGAATGTATGAAGACATCTAGACATCTGAGAGGAGGCTGTGGCAGCTACCATTTTGGGATTGGTCTTTCTTAGGGGCCGCAGCCTTTGGCCTCTTGTAAAGATTTATTTTTCCATAACAAAAGCAATAAGATTTTCTTGTGACAGAAACTTTGATCCCTGTAATGAATCTCTTTGGGCAAGGTGGCTGCAAGGATGAGACATGGCCACTCCCACCATTGAAACAACCCTTACATTTAAAGCATAGCAAAATTTTCATAAGAAAACCTCAAACTGTATGAAACTTGCCCATCTTGTGGTTATGCAAAAATAACTCAATCCAGTCCCCTCTGTGAATCATTTGAATGATCTTGGGGCCATTTATGGCTTCCCATCAAAGCTGAGTGAAATTCAGTATTTTGCAGTTTCCACATGACAGTAGGAGAAACTTGGCAGAATCAACTCACTTTCACTTTGAGTCTGGGGTTAGCATCCAAAATTCAAAGTGAAACTCAGGAGGCGAAATTCACTCCTGGTGTAACTCAGCTGGAATAAATGGATTTACGCCAAGCTGAATTTAAGTCATGGCATCTGAACTGACATGGATTGAAACCAAATCCTTATGACCCAAACCCACCAAGTTTCATACAATTCTGTTATATCTGATACATGTATATTGCTCTTTCTGTGGTCACTAGTTCTGAACTGAACAGCTCCCTAAAGAGAGCCCCAGTAGAGGGCACTCGTTCCTATAAGCTAGTTCACAAGTGATACATTCTAATCCTAGCCTATGAAGTGAAAGTTAATTTTTGTGGCAATACTTATGTATGCTTTTAATAAAACAAAGACAGTATTGCTGCATTTTCTTTGTCTATATTTTACTGTGAAGAAAATACAAATCAATAAGGAACAGCAAATGATGGTATAGCTTATGAAAACGTGCAAAATCTCTGTGTTTCTGTTTCTTCCAGGAAGACCTATTGATATTGAACTGGAACAGATGGGAGCATTCATTTCCCAAATATTTTGTGTCCCGTCCATTTGCCCTGAGGTTCCAGCATCCAGTCCAAGATGCAAATGTTCCATGTGGCGTTTCAAGGTCTGTTTCTTTGGCTGAGTTCTGAATTCTGGGAATTTGAATACAATGTATACTTCTTGAACTTTTCATTGACAAAGATACCAGGTTATCTGACCTCACAAAATGACCTGATTCCAGAATCTAGACATGGAGAAGTTAGCTTGCAAACACTATTTACCTCCTCTTTCTCTGTCAAATTCTTCTTTAAAGCTCTCTTACTCCTTGCATATTCATAACCTTGATTTCCTCATGACGCATGTCTCTCTGTCTCTATGTGGGAACAGGCATGATCACTTAGACTGGGAGGGAAAAAACCTTTGGTTCTGTTCCCTGTTGTGTAGCTTTGACCAATGCACTTAAAAAAAAAAAATCTCTCTGTGCCTCAGTTTTCCCATCTGTAAAACAGGGATCATAACAGCCATTGCCAAGAGTGCTGCGGTGCTTATTTCTGTCATGTTTGTAAAACACTTTGAATTTGAGATCCTTTTATGAAAAGAACTATAGAAATGTCATTGAACTTAGAGGAGAACTACAGGCTCTTTGGGGATGGACTCTTGTATTTCTGTGTGTTTTGGGTAGGTCCCACAGGCACTTATAGGTGATCTATAAGCAATAATAATAAACATCTAGTCCAAAATCTTTAAAAGCAACTAATGATTGTTTGTGTCTCAGATCTGAGAGCCTAGCTTGACAAACTTTAAAGGACACTTACTTTCAGAAAGTGCTGAGCGCGTGCCTTTTGTAAATCAGGGCTCAGTAACACGTCACGTTGGGCACCACCAGTTAGAAGTTATGTTTGAACATCTTGGCTTTATCATAATTCACCATTATTTACGGAACAGTATCAATATAGTTTTCCAGAGTGTGACTGATCCTGCAACACAGGAATCAAAGTATCTGGGTGTGGCTTCTTCCAGAAGTTGGTGTTTAACTGAAGAGAGCAAGGAGAGGTTATTTTTGTCAAGCTTAATTCCTTCAGTTGAGAAGACTAAAAGGCAAAGAAATCAGTGGTGGGATTAGCACATCTTGTTAGTACTTTGCACACTATGGGTGGTCTGCAGGTAGCAAGGCTGAGAATGTGTAGTGAGCTGAGTTATTTACTGCTGAACTGAGAAGCCTGCCCTGTGACCCTAGAAGAGTTGCTCTTCTAGGCTAGTTGGACAATGTGTACATTCCAGATGGTCTGCACTCAGTTACTCGCATAAACAGTCCCTAGACACTGCTGCTCCAGGCAATAGCCTCTTCTCCCTGTGTGGTAGAGACAGCCTAGCTGGGCACAGGCTAGAATCAGGTGCATTCACATTAACTTCAGGTGTTCTTACTGAAATGTAATTAAAACTTAAACAAGACAGCTGTTGTAAAAGAAACTGCCTCTTGCGTGATTGCAGGGGCCTACACCACTTAAAAACATTCAATATGTTTTAAGGAAGCGTAAGCATTTTTCTCTCACAGAATCTAACATGCAAAGGTTAAATATAATTGTAAACCTTTTACTGACAGCTGGATACACTGTTGCATATCTGTAACCCCAGGAAAAAAAATCCCAATGACATTAAAGCTATGCAGTGAAGGAGATTTAAGACTGTAACAGAGTTCTCCTTTAAATGTTCATTGATGCCTCCTTCAGGACAAGGGTCTCTGGCCTGCTAAATATAAATGCTCTGCAGAGTCTCCTTGGTTTTACTATTGTCTTCATCCTCAACCCCATTTCTATCTTGTTGCTCCCCATCAGTAAGAATTAATGGAGCCATGTGTAAGTGACCAGGAATGTCTTACTGACTAGTAAATGTTTCCATTAATCTGTCCCACCCAACAATATGAAATTTACCTATATGAATGCAGGGTTCCATATAGCAAACGGTGAATTGGTGTACAGAGAGAGGGACTGTTCATATTTTGCCATGTGTTTTACAGTGAGAAGACATTAAATTTGGCTTGTTTTTCCAAATACTATATCCATAGCTTTGGAAGATCTCTATCTAACCTGCCAGTGGGCAGACCCATAATCCCAATGTTCTCTCCAAAGCAATTAGAAAGAAAATGAGCAGTTAAGAATTTTCCAGTCAGGATCCTGCCTAGTCTACATTAAATAAATTAACTACTTTAATATCATTATGCCAGTTTGAAATGCCTTAATGTAACAACAGTAATATAGTTATAGCAGCAAAAACTCACAATGTAGATGGGCTGCACCAGTGGAAACCATGGTGTAATCTAGTAAATCACTGGGTAAGTCCAGCCTTGTACCAGTTCGGCATGTCTATATTAAATGTTTGCACTAGGTGTAGTGATAGCAATACATGATTGTAGATTTCCTTAGAATAGACAGGGCTTGAGTAATCATGAGGCTTAAAACCAGAGAGAGGCTGGTTACTTTTGTCGATTAATTATTGTTCGGCAATAATGTAGTTTACCAGAGCTACCCAGGAAATCATGACAAGGAGGTGCATATTAGTCTTTGGCCCTTTTTTACTTAAGATGACTCCTTGGTTTGTATCCTGGAAACTGCTTTAATGAACGACTGAAATGAGCTCAGCAAGGTACATTTCTTATGTTTTTTGACAAGTGCCAAAGTGATGCTCCTAAATGGCTGTTCCTTAAAAATTCATTTCTTCACTAGCAAACTGAGGATAATAGGATGTTACAGTAAATGTAAGCTAGAAAAATACAGCAACAGAGTATAGATCAAAGGAAAAATACTGATTCCCAACGTCTGTGACAGAGCACAATGAATCTTTCATTGAAGTTAGTGGAAACTTTTCCAACTACTTCAGTAAAAGCTGGATCAGGTACTCACAATGTAAATGTAACATAAGGTTAAAACCAACAGTAAATACGATGGAAGGTCTAACAGTAACATCAACCTAGAAAAAACAATGAGAGTCCTGTGGCACCTTAAAGACTAAAAGATTTCTTTGGGCATAAGTTTTTATAGGCCCCCAATGAGTAGGTTGGTCAGTTGGTGCCACAGGACTCTCGTTGTTCACAAACTAACACAGCTACCCCTCTGGAAATAAACCTAGAAGAATGCATCTGTGACCAGACATGTGATGGGGGCAAAGCTGTCAATTTGCGCAGAATTGGTATCCAATATTTTGTAGCACTTTTCATCTGAAAATTACAAAGCACTGTGCAAACATTAATTAATTAAACTCCATAACACTTCTGGAAGTATGTACGTAGTTATTTTTACCCCATGGTATAACTAGGTAAAGCCGGTCAAAAAGCTGATGTACCCAAATTTACAGAGCAACTGAACGGCAGAATAAGAAATACAGTCAAGAATACTAACTTTGGGTTCTCAGCTAACTATTGGAAGCATTACATCTCATGAGAGGCTGACATAATTTTATTAATTTAGGATTTTTCTACTTTTAAAAACATTTCAGCATTAGCCCCAACACATACATAATTTTTCAGCCCTTTTATGTGTGTTGAATGGGCATGCAGCTCTGACTCATTTTGTGCCTGTCTTCAAACTGAGCCTCTTAGCCCAGAAAATGTTGTAGACCAGTGGTTCGCAACCTTTTTCAGGCTAGGGACCCCTTTTTAACAAAAAAAAAAATTTTGCCCCCCCGGCTAATTATGTAATCTGGCCCACACAGGCAGACTCTTGGCCTGCATCACTCTGGCGGTGCCATGGTCCGCACCGCCGGGGAGCCGAACCGCAGCGGCTATGGCCCCCTGCCCTTGCTCCTGCTGGGGAGCCACTGAAGCCCCATGCCTCTGCCAGGGTCCAGCCATGGGAGGGGAAAGGCAGCCCTGGTGAGGAGCATCTGGGCTGTAGTTGGATTCCAGCCCCTGTAGGGAGAGGCTCTGCAGACCCCCTGCAACATGTCTGTGGACCCCGGGGATCCCCAGACCACAGGTTGGGAACCACTGTTGTAGACACCTAAAGTAAAATATTCAAAAGTATCTAAGTGACTTGTAAGCCTAAAGCCCATTTTCAAAAGTGATTTAGGCACTTAGGAACCAAGGTGTCTTTGAATGTCTTCAGTTTCTTTAGGTATTCTTGAAAATGTTACCATTAGTTTAAATATGTCTCTACATTAGATTTTCCCCTTGGATATAAATTTGATGTCACCTTAGCTAGTAACACTGCTGCTGCAAAGCCAGCATCAATGCAATGGATCTATAATATAGTTAAGCTTCAAATCTTAATCTCTTTGTGAGCCACATCCTGTTTTCGGTTAACTGATCTCATGTGGGGGAAATTTACCAGAGGAAATATCTCAATTTTGGAAAGTACCAAAAACTTATCTTTAGTTTCTTTGTGTAATTCAGTGCCTTTTAAGATAAAGGTGTAATATTTTACAGAACTATGAAGATGAAGGAGGTACACTTAACATACAGCAGAGACACACTATTGATAGCACATTTTTTTCTCTCTCTCATTCAGAAACTGAAATGGACCCAACTGCATTACTGCACCCCCTCTGAAACCATTAACTTCTATTTCTTTGTACTCCTTGTTTAAAATGGCCACCCTCAGACACTTTTAAAACTTTTTTCTTAAAAAAAAGTAATTCATTCCTTGGCTGAGAATTTCTCAGCTATATTTTGAGCCAACATGAATTTTATGGTCCTAGTTTTAACTATGAAAGCAGCAGTTTATAATGGAAATGTTGATCGATCTTTTACCACTAGCCATTTATACCACTTGAATTCTGGTTGTGTCCTTGTTTCCATGTAACCCTTTAATTCAAGTAGGATAAAAGGCAATATTATGATATGCGACCCTGTTGATCCTGCATTCAGAAAACAAAACATCTATGAATAAACTTGCAGCACATAGGAACAGGAAGTATAAATGGAATGATGTTAGGGTCCAATCATGCAACTGTTACTCAGCCCAACTCCCATTTAAGTGGCCTTTATTTTTAAGGCCACCAAGTTAAACATTCACTTCACCAAAACTTATGTCATGTGTCCACTTTCACATTTGCACCATCAAATACCTAATTAAAATTAGAAGCCTGATTTTCTAAAAAGATTACATGTGCAGTTATCATTACTGCATACATAAATCAAGTCATTGCATACCCATACTACTATTATTAACTATTTGCTTATGCAGTGATGGTAGTTAAACTTAGCTTGTATGTAGCAACTTTCATCCGTGGATCTCAAAGGGATTTTTCCGGCATCATAAAAGGAAGCTATGGCAGAAGCTGAATTTGCACCCAGAAGTTCTGACCCCCAGTCTCCTACTGTAAATAATTAGATTATATTGTGTGAGATTTCAATTTACCTAGTCTTACGGTCCCAATCCCCTATTTCACATTCTTGGTGCTGGTGGCTTTTGCTTTTTAAACTGCTGAAGCCTTCACCATCATTTATTCCCCTGCCACGAATCTTCTAGTTCATTAACTAGGAAATGCAAGGATAGAAAAAGAATTTGAAGTGGCACAATTAAATAAATCATCTTCTGACAAAACAAAGGATCAAATTCTGCTCTTGGTGATACTCCTGAAACCCCACTGACTCCAATGAGATTGGGTAACTGAGAAAGGAGTTTACTCCAAGGAGGAAATTTTTCATGAATATAAATTAAAGGGCTAAGAACACAAATATGGTGTTATCTCTTGGAATTGCTTGAACTCTGGAAAGAATTTGACCTTTCTTTGTGAAAATACCAGCCACCAGAAAATGCTAGTAGTTCATCTCTAAATTCCATGAATGGATTAGTTGACAGCTGTAATTTGAAAACTCTTGGGCCCTGAAACAAAATTAGCTTAAAATGTTTTGTCACAGACGACAGAGTTCAAAACAGTAAAGCAAACTGAGCAGCTGTCCATCTATTAAGTTACAGAAAGAAATCCTGCCTGTTTTGTAGCAGGTTTTCAGTGTGGGTTTAATATTTCCTGGTGTTTTCAGCTGACCTCTCAGAAACTGGAAAATAAAATCCAAAGGGGCAACTGTGTTAGTCTAGTTCAGTAAAACAAACAAACAAGAAGCCCTGTGGCACTTAAAGACTAACAAATATATTTATTGCATGAGCTTTTTTTTTTAATGGGATTTTCTCCCAAGAAAGCTCATGCAATAAATATATTTGTTTGTCTTTAAGTGCCACAGGACTCTTTGTTTTACTGGAAAATAAAATGTGTTTCCCAACAATTTCATCCAAACATTTCCTGGTCTACCTTTCTTAAAACAGTCCTGGTTTCTAAAGGCAGTGTTGTGCAAACACTAGTATGAGCATTGCTTGTGGTGCACAAGCCTTGTAGTAAGAGTGTGGGTGTTTTAAAAAATGGTCCTCTTGTCTGGGTGCAAGCATAACTAATGCATCAGCTCTGGATAAATATTGTAGGTTTGACATAAAAAGTTGCTACTTTTCTAGATATGATTATTTCCAACTGTGCTTGACTTTTAAACCAGACTTCTCTTTCAGATCCAGAGAAGAGCTCAACCCAGGTGATGACAAATATTTTTTACTCGACATTGTCTATTTAAGACAGGGAGGTGGGAGTTTAATGGAAAGACTTCTGGGAACATCTCTTGCTTGTGCCACAGTTGTGCTAGAAGAACACTTGATGAAAGAACATTACTGTATAGTGCAGGCGTCCAAAAAGCTGAGTCATGCAGCAGCCATGTGAGTGGAGCTGACGAATGTTTCTGAGCTCTCTGTAAAGCACACAAATATAAACGATCACATAATGGAGGATGGGAGGAAGGGAGAAGGCAGGGAGTTCAAGATATTACCTAAATGTCTCTTTCAGCCTTTTTACAGAGTAGCATAGAAAATGCATGCAGAATCGCAGATGTACTTTTGGGTGGAGCTGGGCTAGATGGACCATTGGTCTGACCGAGAGAGGCCGTTCTTATGCTTATCTGTTTATGGAAATCAGTATCGATGATTTCATAAATAACATAAATAAGTACTCAGGCCTTACCCCATCCAAGCTGCATGTGTAACTGACAGATACTTAGAAAACAGACAACTGAATAACCCTGCCCTTGTTGCTGTATACCCACATGCGGGAACCGTGTGCAGCAGATTAAGAAAAATAAATTTGGCGGCCAGACAACACTTTTTTTTTTTGTCATTAACCTTCACCAGTGCCAGCATACCACCGATTTCCTTTGCAAAGAAGAATCCGTAGCCTTCTTTGCACCTCTAGTCTTTGCACCTCTAGCCTCAACTCCCAGTTTATGATTCTTCTGTCAACTTGCCGGGGGGCGGGTGGGGGGAGAGAACCCCACTTCTTACTGAATCCTAGAACTGTAGGAGTGGAAGGAACCCTGGGAGGTCTCCTAGTCCAGTGCTTTGCAATCGAAGCAGAACTAAGTAGATTATCCCTGACAAGTGTTTGTCTTGCCTGCTTTTAAAAATCTGCAGTGACAGATTCCACAACTCCCTAGGCAGTTCCTTCTCATGCTTAACTGCCCTGACAGGAAGTTTCTCCTAATACCCAGGGTAAACCACCCTTGCTGCAATTTAAGCCCATTGCTTCCTGTCCTATCCTCAGCGGTTAAAGAGAACAAGTTTTCTCCCTTTTCTTTGTAACAACCTTTTATGTATTGATGATGAAACTTTCCTAGGTATGTGGTCTAGGTGAAATTACTATAAGGGAGGTGCACAACTCTTCCAGCCCTACATTTCTATGAAAACACATACACTCAAAGAACAAAACAAACAAACTAACCCAGTAGTTTTTGGTGATTTGTATTTTGTCATAAAAATGTAGCAGATGGAAAAATAACACTTAATGTATTAGTATGGGATTTTCTAACTTTTTAACAAGCACAGACTTAAATTAGGTTGTAACTTATCCATCAATGTCATTCAAAGATCCAAAAGAGCAGGCTGGTAATGCTGATAATCTTTGCAGTGAAGGCATCAGGCTCATATTTTTCAAAACCAGGAGTCTATACTTAGGTGTTCTTGTTTAGGGACTAAAGTGGGAGCGTCTCTTTTTGTGCCTCCTCTCCAGATGCTAAAGGGATTCTGCCTGTGTGAGCTCTTTCACTAGCCTCACAAACATTGGGGATCCCCTGTGAGCTCCCCCAGCATCCACCATTGGGGTTCCCCTGTGCATTCCCCACTTGGGTTCCCCTGGGAGCTGTCCCAGCCTCCCACACGCTAGCTTTTGTGTTCATTCAGTCCCCTGGCCCTGGGAATCCTCCCTCGGCCCACCCAGGCATCTCTGTGAGCGCTCCCAGCCCTCTCCTGGGGATCACAGCAGGGGTGGCGCTGGCGTTGGGCTTATGTGGCTCCAGCCCCGAATCCTGGCTCCGGAGGCCTGGGTCTTTTTCCAGGCCAGGGGTGCACCTGGAGCTCAGTGAGTCCCCTGCCGGCCCCCCAACCGCTTCCTTCCTACCCCTGCATCTGCTGGGGAATCCCTTTGAAGGCCTCCTGCCACGGGGGGTCCTGAGCTCCCCGAGCCCCCCAACTGGGAAACCTGCCAGGCTCAGCCCCCCAGCCCTGGCCGCGCCCGGCCCCCCCCCGGCCGCGGGGATTTCAGGCCCTGCCGCTGGTTTCTCTTTGCGGCTGAGCGGAGCCGCCCCGGCCCGGCCTCTCGCTCGGCGGCCCCGGCCGCGGGACAGGGAGGAGGAGGAGGCGGAGGCGGAGCAGGACCGGGCCCGGCCCGGGAGCGGGGCGGGCGGCGGCGGCGGGTCCCTGCGGCCCGGGGCTCAGGTAAGGAGCCGGGAGGGGCTGGGCGAGGCCCGGGGAGCCTCCGTCCCTCCTGCCTCGGGGGTCTGCCCCTCCGCCTGCCCCGTGCCAGGCCTCCGCCCGCATCCCACCCAGGCACAGGACACGCTCCTGCCTCCTTTGGCCGGCCGGCCGGCCCTGGGCAAGCGGGCATCCTGGCAGCGAGAGGCGACCGCCAGCACCGCAGTGGGTTTGTAGGTCTGGCGTGGTCCCCGCTTGCCCACCGGGCAAAAGCCCGGCTAGAGCTTGGCCTGGGAAAGCCACCGTCCTAGCGGGCGTGGAGGCCAACGGTGCTTTCCCGGGCACGCGTTCTTTAGATAAGATGTTCGTGGCACAACAGCCCGGGGAGGGAAATTCATGGAGGGTGTCAGTGGCCAGCCCGGCAATAACGTAGCTGGCACCCGGCAAAGGCAAGCCACTGCCTTGCAGGTGTTTGGCAGATTAACTCCCCGGCCTCCTTCAAAGGTCACAAAAACCCCTCGTTTTGGAAACCATTGGTGCAAAAATCTTCTCACCAGGTTTCTGCCATACGCTTTTATTTCTCCACATGGTTGACTTTCCGTCTTGTCTTAAATCTTAACTCACGATAGCTTTTTGATGCCTATGGTTAGCAAACTCTCTTTGTGTTAGGAGTTATTTTTTATTAATCTTTATTGATGTAACACATTTAGGGATACAATGTGTATGCAAGGTGCCCTGCAAGCTGCCCCTCCTCAAAAAAAAAAAAAAAAAAAAAAGTACACTCTTACAGCTGTTTACATGTCGGCGGTGTCAGCAGGAGCTTGCCTGCATGAGAACTACAGGATATGTGATCTGAGGGAACCCGTCAGCACATTAAATAAGTGCAGAGTATCTAGAGGATGGCCTTATAATTGTCCAGTATTATATTCATCCAGAGTCCTGGCTGATCAGAGTCTCTATGAGTTCTTATGGCAGAAGAAAATTGTGCTCTAGTTTTTGAGTTAATAACATGAACATTGATGTTTTTCAGAGAACTGTTTCTTAATAATGGTTTCTGGTAACGTCACCATTGGTACCAAGATAGGTTCTTCCGCGTTAGTGTCACTATGAGAAAAATATGATTCACAAGAGCACTATTATGAATTCTATTCATTTCCATTTTATATGTAATAAAACCTGAATTTTCCAAAGACCTCTAGGGCCCTCCAGGGGCTCTGCTGGCCTGATTTTCACAAGGGCTAGGATCCTAACATCTTCCAGTAACTACAGTGGGAGTTGGAGGGGATCAGCATCTATGCAAATGAGGCTTCCCGTGTCTAGCGACTGGAGCGTGGCATGATTGTTGTGGACTTGTGTTTTCTTGGCTTTGCCTCTATCTTCCTTTATGACTGTGGGAAAATCACTACTACACTTGTCTGTTCTGGAGTTTCCATTTCAGTAAAATGTAATCCTGGGCAAGCTTTGGGTGAAATGGGAACTAGAAGTCTGAGAAATCCTGGACAAACTTTGGGTGAAACGGGAACTAGAAGTCTGAGACTGGGGATTTACTCTTTAGGAAATAATTCTGCCATCCAGTATTGACCAATGATATTATAGTTCTAAAAAGGCAGAAATATTTTCTTTGCTTTAGAAACAAACCTGAAAGCCATGCAAAGCCCCCTTGCTTCCCTTTGATTATAATATGTCTATTTTCATTTTGTGATTCAGGGGAATTTTAAATCTGTACAGTAATTTCCTGCTGGTATGTAGTCAAACCCCACCATGACACTTAGTCACGCGTGTCAGCTACAGATTTAATTAAACAGATCACTAGATTACTACACGGGTCTGAAGCTGCTTGTGAACTTTGATGCTCAATGTATTCTTTCATATCTAAAGGAGCGGGTGTCTGCTTGTTTCAGCAGTTAGTGTGTTCCACGTCTTTTACAGCAGTTTCCTTCAAATGGCTGAAAGGGCACCCGGAGCCCCTCTGGATGGCCCCGCCTCATCTCCTGATGAAAACGAATTTCCCTTCGGTTATCCCACCAACATCTGTGAGAAGGTGCCCGATCACAAATACCTGTGCAGCAACTGCAATAACATCTTGAAGAAAGCCCAGCAAACGCTGTGTGGACACAGATACTGCTCAGCTTGCCTATTGTGGATTGTACGGTAAGTTCTCTTTAGAGGGGACCACGTGATAATGCATCTCATTCGAGAAGACGGAGAGATTTCAGATTGTGTTACTGCAACCCTAGTAGGATGTTCTGTTGTCATAATATTCTCGGTAGCGAGCATGTGCCAGAGAAGAGTGTGACAGCACCTGGGATGTTGGGTAGTAGCAGTTAAAATTACAGGATGTGCAGTATAACCATAAGCAAATTTCTGTACCTCTCTGTACTTGTTTCTCTTCCCAATCTTTAAAGGGGAGTGAGACTCATACTGACAGCTCATAGGAGGGCTATTGTGAAGCTGATTTATTACTGGAATGAAAGGGGCTATGAAAGTTTAAAATGTTATTATTATTTTAGAATATTGTAAAGGGTACAGTGTAAAATTGGGTCACAGCTCAATGACGAGTGAATCCTCAAAAGAAGCCCAGCCTTTTTGCCTGGAGATACGTGAATATTATTTTGATTGCTTAGCTTTTTCTCCCCTCTTGTCTTTGAGTTTTCACCTTAATTCATCTTCAACAGAAAACCTGAGTCAGCCAGCTGCATGTGGTCGAGAGGTCAAAGCACTACAATGTAATAACATTTTACACAGAAATAATTTGGCTCATTGGGCTAAATTTTGCTTGCTCTGGCAGGTGTAAATCCACAGTAAGTCTTCTGCAGTCGGTGAAGTCAGTTGGGACTTGCACTACTGAAAGCAAGAGCAGGGTTTCTCGTGACTGTCTTCTCATGACAGCCTTGTAATGCAACTCAAAGGTGAATCAAGCAAACCTCTTAGTAGAGTCTGAAATCAGTAATCTCCTCTTCATCTGGTTGGTGGGACACTTTTCTGCCAGGTCTGATACGTGACTCAGCTGGATGGAAATTGCAGCATCACATAAGTGCTTGCCTCTTCCTGAAAAGTTTGGTTTTCCTCTTTAGTTGTGCAGCTTAAATGATCATTTAAGAAATATTTCAGCTTAAAACCAAAGCATTTTGTGGCTATGTTACTGGAAAGTATGAGGGTGGCACTTACACTTTGCTCTGGCACCAGCTATGCCACTGCCCTTACACAACAGGCGATTTTATAAGTTAACGCAACAGTGAAGGCCTGTGGGAATGAAGAGGAGATTGAGCCCTGAGAGGTATTAAAAGCCTGTCCACCAACCATAGAAGAGAGGACATGATTTCAGCATTTAAACGGCTTTGGATTTTGGGTTATCAGATACTATGTGGAGTTAGTGCCTACCTCAGTGTGAAAAATAGATTCTGGCTTTGTAGAGCAGAATAATCATGGCAGTTCAGATTTTGTTGATAGATGATTAAAAATTGTGGGCCACCTCATAGTCACACTGAGATCAATAGCAGTTTTGCTATGGACTCTCAAGGCCCTTTCACCATAAAGCATGTTGTTGACCATGAGTTGAAATTAATATTTCTATATTTTAATTTTTGTCATTCTTGAAACAGAGTCACTCTGAACTACAGTTCATAAATCCTCACTTATATTTTTCAATATTTTTCTCACCAGAAACAATAAAAACCCAATTTGTCAGAAATGTAAGGCAGAGGATCCTGGAACTGTAAATGAAGGAAGCATGTTGACAGAAGAAAGGGTATGTTATCATGTTTGAACTAATGTATCACTTATCTTTCTGGACTAAGGCTAGAGTCACTGACATGCTATTTTTAAAAGAGAAAATACAAAAGAAAATGATAATGATTTGTTCTAGCTGTGCACATTAACCTGGGAGCCTTAAATCTTGGATTTTCCCTCATTTCTTGATCTTTAAAAAAAAGTGTATGGATATAAGCAAGTTCCAAAGGGGTAGCTGTGTTAGTCTAGTTCAGCAAAACAAACAAGGAGTCCTGTGGCACTTTAAAAGACTAACAGATTTATTTATCTCATGCGCTTTCTTGGGAGAAGATCCCATTTCCTCAGATGCTTTGAGGAAAATTTTGGATATAAACCGTGTCTTGTGAACACTACCAAATTCTTCAATAGGAAGCCCTAATGTTCTGCAAAGTTAATGTTTTCTATTGCTATGAAATACAATTCATTTGCATCTTCCCACTTCCAGATATATAGCTTCAAATATTATGATGTTGTTAATTAAGATCATAGTGTGGTAGCACCGACAGACTTCAGCCAGCTCAATGCCCCATCGTGCTAAGCACTGTACAAAAATGTATGCATGCCTTAACCAAAGCAAGCCAGGGAACAGAGAGAGAAAGAAGTGTAGTCAAGAGACAAAACTTTATTGCAGACCAGTCCAAAAATAATAAATGAACTGCCCCAAGAACTAAGGGCCATTACAAACCTCCCAGCTCTCGGCTTCCAGTGTAAGGCATATTTCTTTGGTGTGCTGTGTGTTTAAGTCACAGAAGGCAACAGATACGGTTACATATAAAAAAGCCAGCATCAGTCCAAAATGCTCCAATGCACAGTTTCTCTCTTTGGGGAGAGGAGGACAGAACACGATACAAGAGCTTATATAGAAGAGACTTGAGAAGACTAGCCAGCTGTGTTGCCTGGACACCATTGTGGGAGCCAGGGGGCCTGGAGAGCGTCACGAAAAACTCATTGTTGAAAGTAATCAGACAATGGTATTCTATTGAAAAATTTTTCATCCAGGGGGTTTTTGCTGAAGAATATTTTTGACAATGAATATTTTCACTGCATTTTGGGTTTTGGCTCCTGAATTGTTCTTTCCCTTCTATACCTGGGAATGGGGGAATCCGCAGTTGGTGTTAGAGATTCAGCTCCTCAGATATCAGCTGCTGCAGTATTCTTCAAGGGGACCAGTTCACTTCTCTATGCTGTGGCTACCAACTGGACTTCAGCTCTTGCTCTCAGACACCCTACTGCCTGGTTTTATGGAAGAATGCAGGAAAGCATGCTTGGTAATCCAACTAAATTTCCCTTATGGAGAACGGTGTGGACAGGAAGCTGCAACTGGATCTCAGTAGGAAAAGGAGAAAGGAACAAAATGTTGGGCATAAGGCACCTGCCAAATGATAATTTTGAGATAAAAAATGCTCAGTTCCATAGAGTCCTAGGAAAATATCCAGTTCTGCACCAGATTGCACAGCTACTGTATTGCAGAATGCTTGGAGTCTAGGGTATTAACTTAAATGCAAGCTAAACCCTTTTGGACTGCTCGTGATATTAATTAATTCTGTGAAAACCTTGGGATTTCTCTAATGCGGGACTCCTTTGAAGGCACTAGTGGGGCTTTCTGCAAACCTGCTGGTGGGACATGGTGATCGAGGCACCAGTCTTGTCATCTGAGCCACATGGATAGATCCTGATGCCTGCAAAGGGCCCTGAAGAAGTTCTGTGGATTGTCACACAGGCTCGAGGGTTTGGCTTGTGAATCAGCTTCCAGGGTTGGGTTCGGTTTGTAAACAATGTGAATAATAGAGACTCTCTATCTCTTTGGTCTTTTGTCCCTTATCAAGGCTTCCATTCTCTCTCTCTCTCTCTCTGGTCTTTTTGTCAGACTTTGCTCCAGAATACTTTGGTTGGTTTATATTTATGTGTCTAAGCAATAAGTTATTCCAAAACCAGCAGTGGCTCAGTGAGCCATGATCTGTTATCATGGTAATCCTTGGCTTCCCTGACCCATTCCTTCTCTATGCACCTTTCATTTGCACATCTGATGAAGTGAGCAACCCACGAAAGCTTATGCCTGAAGAAGTGTTAATCTTTAAGATGGCACAGGCTAACACAGTTACCTCTCCTGAAGTTGTTAGCCTTTGTTTGATGATGCTTGTTGTGATACAGATAATGTAGGACCTGTTACTGAGAAGTGTTGAGCATCTGCCTGACTTACCGAATTCAGTTGCAGGATCTGAGAGCATCGCCTATACCCATTATCGTCTCCTACACACTGCTGTGCAGCAGCTCACCTGGAACGCTGTCCAGTGGGTGCACATCTCCACATGGCTCCCCCCCATCTTACCCTCCTTGTGCAGGAGAATGATACAGGTTCCGCCGTGTAGGGATCAGTTTCAGGTACATAGGGACTGGCTAGAATTGAATGTAAAGGTGTTGGGCCCGATTTAGTGCTTCTTTGCATGGTCAGATGCTTACCATTACCCTCAGTGCAGTTACAAAGGGATAAATGAGAGCAGAACCAGATCCATCCCTGACTGCCATTGGTTAACTTTCTTTGCTTCCTTGAGTGTAGGTGTGCTGAGATCCCCCTGTTTTAGGTTTGATTTGCTGAAGTCCTTGGAACAACTTTAGTGGTGTTAAAACAAGACAAAAAGTATTCTTTCCATAACTGGAGTCAAGCCCATAAGTATGGCAGGGCGAACAGGGCTTTGCCCCAGCTACAAATTTAAAAGGGCGCCACAGGGAAGCGATCACCCCTGCTAGCTCCGGCTGCGGCATGGGGAAGCGATCTCCCACTGTGGCTGGAGCTGGCAGGGGGGATTGCTTCCCTGCCATGGCCAGAGGCGGCACGGGCGATCGCTTCCCCCTGGTGCAGACAGAGCCAGCAGCGGGGGGTGCCTTCTCCCCATCATGGAGGAAAGGGATCCCTGTTGGCAGCTCTGGCCACAGCGGGAAGGGGTCACCCCCCCCCTTCCTGCTGCCATACAGATGGGCCCAAGATTGGGCCCCAGGGGCACGCCTTTGGGGCTGCTTGCCCTGGGCACCAGAACCCCCAGTTATGACCCTGAGTGGAGTTATAAATGGTACCAGGTAGACCTTTTTTTTTTTTTTCAAAATTGGTTGATAAATTAAAAATTTGATTTGGAAGTGTTCAGGTTGAAACATGAGACTATTTTTTAAAGTAATTTCAAAATATCATTTGTGTGGGCATCTCTCTGGCATGGAACTGATTGTCCTGAAAATCTCATTTATCAGGATTTTTTATATTTTTGAGATTGATGTAACAACAGTTGTCCAGTGACATCTACTCCCCTTCATCAAGTGGAGACCGTTAAAAGGTGTACAGGCCTTCCATTTTCCTTCTGCAGAGAAAGATATTGCCCTTGGGCTCTTCATCTGAGAAGTACCAGGAAGGAAGCGCCCCGTGTCTTAAGTATTTTTAAAGTTTTATATACCCCTGAGATTTTAATTACTATTTTCTTTTCCCCTTCATGTTTGTCTCCCAGTTATTAAACCACAAAAGGCATTTTTTCCATGGTGACAAACATATCAAATGATTCAGACATTTCTGGAATGAGTAAAATGATAGGATTGGTTATTTTTTAATAAAACTTGCCTTTATATAAAAGGGGGACATGAGCCTGGACAGTACCTTGCTGGGGTTTCCCACAGCAATAAGAAGTTTTCTTCTGAGATTTTGGTTTAGTCAGCAAAGCCAGACCAGAGGAATGATAAATCTAGGATTTTAGTTTGGACTCACTGAAGAGAAGAGAATAGCTGTGGTATCTGGATCCAGATCAGAGCTTCCTCCAAGTTCTGGAGTACATTCAGGTCTGGGGGCAGGTTGGTTCAGGCCAGTTTCTTCTTCTCTTGAGATGGAAATCATCCTTTATAGAGAGTAGGGTGTGGTATTTTGGCCTTGTGGTAGCCACCTGTGCAACAGTGAATTTCACCCTTAGTCAATACTTTTATTGGTTCTTCAACAGATTTAAATGTGAATGCTCAAGATGAAGGAGCTGTCCAGGGAAGGCAACTCAAAGTTTTTGCTGAGGAATGTGAGTCAGACCAAAGATTTAGTGCAATTTCAGTGCTATGGACATTATTGCTTTCAGCAGGCCAGAATGGTAGGAAAGAGACTGCCAACCGTAATGTAATGAAATAGATGGAGAAAATACTGTTTCTCTCTCTTTGGGCTTCATTCAAAGTCCCTTGACGGCAATGGGAATCTTTTCATTTATGTCGTTGGGCTCCGGATCAGGCCTTTTTGCGAGGGAGGGGAAGTTCTGTGTTGCAGTTGCTGATGGCAGACTTTCCACAGATATTCCGGGGGGCGAGAGTGGATGGTTAAAGTGAATGATCATTCGGGGGAGTGGTGTTCGGAGAAAAAGGAGACCTGAGGACTCCCCTGCCCTTTGCAGTTCCTTCTTTCATGCACAGCTGCTTTACTTGAGCTGTGTCCGTACTGATTAATGTGTATGAGAATGAAACAGAAAGCACAGAGGGTGCTTATACTACAGAGAAACTCGTGTTACCAGGACTGTCCCTCTGAAGTTAGGTATATTTATTAGAGTCGGTTCTGTAATGTCAGGAAATTCTCAAGATTTTTCTGTTGTTTTTGTTGTGGACATAGTAAAAAACCCATCGTGGGGTTGTTAACCTTCTTTTTCTTTTCTTTGATTTTGGTCATTTTCATGCATTGTACTAAGCCAAAAGCTTTTCGTGGCCAGTGATGGCTGATTCAAAGAAATAGCCATATGGCATTTAGTTGCACAGCACTGTAGTACTAAATTAAAAGTCTGCACTCATTCACACCTGTGCAATCCACAAGATTGCAATTCTGATTTACTACAGTTTATATATATAAGTTCTACTGAAGGTGGCATGGCCAAGATAGTGCCGAGTATGGGAGTGGGAGCCAGGAGCCCTTGAATTCTGACACTGTTTTTGGCAAGGACTTGATCTGTGGCCTTGTGCAAGTTAAACCAGGATACTCATATTTACATTTCTCTGTCTGCTGTGTGATGGTTTATCAGTCAATGTAAAATGCTTTGAAAATGAAAAACACTACATAAATATAAAACAAACCAGGAGTCCTGTGGCACTTTTAAAGACTAACACATTATTGATTGCATGAGCTTTTGTGGAAGAAAAATCCCACTTCATCAGACACTCTGAAGTTCCCACATCTTCAAAGTGTCTGATGAAGTGGGATTTTCTCCCACGAAAGCTCATGCAATAAATACATTTGTTAGTCTCTGAGCGCCACAGGGCTTCTTGTTTGTTTTACTGAATTAGACTAACACGGCTGCCCCTTTGGAACTTGGGAACCATGTAAACGAACTATTACTGTTGAAAAACTATGTTCTTAAGAAGCTCGATGTACAGTTTGCAAGCTGTCATTTTTTCCCCATAAAATATAGACTGGATTATTTATTATAAGCAGGCTGAAAACTGAACAGTAAGTATCTATTTAAAAATGTACAGACAGAAGTACAAGTGTTCTTGTTTTTACTAGCTTTTTTCATGGAATAGATTCCACTGAGACTTTTATTTTTAGTTCTGTTTCCAAGCAATGGCCGATTTCCATACTGCTATAGGACAGTTTATGATGTCAAATGCACACAGACCCAAGCACAGACTGCTTCTCTTGCTTAAATACACATGTGTAAGAACATTTACCTGACAAGTAAGGTCAAAACGAACAGCATGAAATATGTTTGTTTTTAAAAAATGCAAAAATCCAAGAATGTGACTCTTTGTTAACAAATTAATTATTTCATTTCAAAGAGGTGCTTCATGAAAAGTTGCTTGCACTAATTGAATCTACTCATCCCCCCCCGCCCCGCCCCCGATCCCCATTTATAGATTCACGCTTGTCTGAATGAAAGCCTGACATTGCAGGGTCTCCAACCATAGCTACTTCTGTGTGCTTCAAAGACACAGTGTAAAACATCTGTAAACTAAACTGTGCTGTTCTTGTCCAAGGGGAATTCCTTCCTACCCCAGCTAGTGATCCTCTTATGCCCTGAAGAATAAGGATTCATAGTGCAAATCTTCTAGAGCAAGATTTCTGAGTTCTCTCCAGCTGTACTGCTGGCTGACCATATGACCTGGGTAAATCACAAAAGTTCTGGAGGCTCCACAAAACCCACCTGTAAAATAGCTATAAAAAGTAACCTCCCTCTCACAGGTGCTAGACTTGATGTAATTTTGACCGAGGAACTGAAACTTCAGAGGAAGCAAGAAAGTATCTTCCCACTCTTTTGGAGAAGTTACAAGAGCAAATGAAGGCAGAAAGTAGTTCTCTAGACTGTGTGCTACTGAGCGAACATAAAGAGGGTTGGGACCTGATCCTGCAATCTTACTGAAGTGAATAATATCATTTATTCAAATATGATACATGCAGGAGCAGTGGTTGCAGGATTAAGCCCTATTTTACCTGTTTCTTCTTCCTCATCATCTTCAGAGTGTCATAAATCAATTGCATTAGTGAAAAGGGCTATCGGAATAGGAAGGATTCCAGGGTTTTTTTTCAAGCTTATAAATAATTTCTCCTCTTTGCCACAAATAAAAGATCATGCTAACTAATAATGAGTTCAACCATCATACACTCTACCTGCAGCTCGGAAATAAACATTGTCAGTTTTTGCCTTTTACGGAAGCCTTTTGAGTAAAGTGAAGAGTCTTCAAAGAGAAAAGGGAGCTGAATATGACAGCAATTTAGATATTTTGTGTGCAAAGTAACATACATGGATTTTCTTCTAAAACTGTTTAGTGCTTGAAAAAATGCATGCATATGGTTTGCATTTCTTTAGGACACTAGATGGAAACTACAGAGGGTATAACCTCCCCTCTCCCCAGCTCCTCATTTAGATTGAGTGTTAAATCCTCTCTGCAGCAGGCAAATGAGGTGTTGATGACCCTAATAATTAAATGCCTATATTAGAGTGGCAAGAGTTAGTGCCCTCTATAGTTAAAGTTCTGTCAGCACTTTCATTGCATATTCCTGTTTTCAGATTTCAGAGTAGGGAAAAACCATTATACTGAAAGTTTTCACTGGGAAGGGCATATTTTTATTTTTAATAAATTAATAGCAGATCAAACAATTTCATTTTTTAGTATAAGAAATAAATACTAGATTTTTGCAATCTTCGGCCTTTTCCTATGTGTTAAAATTAATATTTTTGGGAGACCATTAAATGTAAAAAAAGAAATGGAAAGACTTCTCAGGTTCAGAAGTCCCAGCCCATTCCTATCTCATAGCTGCTGTTTGAGTATTTTATTGACCAGTTTGTTTGATTCTTTTGTTGCGAATCTCCAGGCTTTCAGTGATGCTGCCATTAATAAAGAGATATTGGAACTCAAAGTTCACTGTGGGACCCCTGGATGCAGTTGGTCTGGTATCATGAAAAACTTTGAAGTAAGTTTTAAAGACAACAGTTTCATCTTCATTTTGTGTCTTCTAAGTATGCAGTGAGAAATGAACCTAGTGTCAGAAAGGCATGTTCCTTTCATGTTACTTGAACATGGGGATTTAGAGCCCAATATAAACTCTACTGAGCTTTAGTGGAGCTCTGTCGACTTATTTCATTTATTCCATATAGATGCATCTCTGTAGCTGAGGAGGTAGTGCACTGATGAATGAAAGGCAGTGAATGTCTCCCACTGATGTCAGTAGGGTTTAGATTGGGCCCAGAGTGTTTTGAAAGATGATGAAGCATACATTATAAAAATGCATGTTATTTCATGGCTTGGTGAATTTTCTTTGAATCTAGGAGTCAGCCCAAAAATTAAGGAGCCAGAGGAATGGTGGGGAATGGACTCAGGAGTAGCCTGTTTTCCCATGGCACATCAGAAGTGGCAAGAAGTGGACCTTTCTCACCACTCCTGACACATTGTGGGACGTGAGGGTGCTCCTGAGTCCTCTCCCACTGCCAGCATGCCAGCCTTCCCCCCACATGTTAGCAGCAGGGCGTGGACTCAGGAGCAGCCCCCTTTCCCACAGCATGTCAGAAGCGGCAGGGTGCTGACTCTGCAGCAGGGTCACCCCATGCTATTGGAAAGGGAGTTGCTTCTGAGTCTGCTCCCCAGTGCTGACGTGCCCGGGAGGAGACCTAGGAGCAGCCACCTTTCCCACTGCATGACAGTAGTAGTGGGGAGTGCTCCCCGCTGCCATTGACATGCTGCAGGAAAGGGGGTGAGAGCTGACAAATCCTAGGCACCAGGATGAAATTTCCAGGTGTCATGACGACCTGGCACCTGGGATTTGTTGAGCTCTGATGTGTGTAGTCTTTGCAGGCATGTGAGCTTCAGGATGTTAGACAAAGCTAATATTTTCACCTTGAATGGTCTCTTGAAATATGTGTTAACTAATGCTAAATGGTCTGTTCCACCTGTGACGTTCTGAGTAAGTTTTCTCAACCTGAAGAAGAGCTCTGGCTGGCTTAAAGGTTGTCTCTCACCAACAGAAATTGACCCAATAAAAAATGTTACCTCACCTGCCTTGTCTTTCTAAAAAAAACTTGTGCTGACTGTGGTTTTTCCAGTAGGTTTAAGTATAACATTATGGGCAAGGACCTTGTAAGTAACCCCTGGTGAAGCCCCTAATTCCTGAATCCCAAATGATTAGTAGGAGCAACGTGTGTTTGATATGGTTTGATAAGAAAAATGTATCTCCCAAGCCAGTATTTGGGAGGCAGTGCTGGTGGAGACACAAGAGAAACAGAAAACAGGCTGAGAAATTAAAAAACAACAAGGAGTTGTTTGGCACTTTAAGACTAACAGATTTATTTTTTGCATGAGCTTTCGTGGGAGAAGATCCCACTTCCTCAGATGCTTCGAAGATGGGTGAACTTACAGAAATTAAAACTAACCCCTCTGTTTACTTAGTAGCTTACAGTATTTGGCTGTTGATGTGAAATGATAAAGGTGAAATACCCAGAGAGACAGGGTTTTGGAATCTGCTACAAGTACCACAATCAAAAAAGAAAATTCAAGTCAATATGTAAATAGCACTGAGGGGCTTTGACCCTCAGTGTGTAATCCTGAGGACAAAAGAGGTCTTCACAGTTAAATGGAGCTGTTGCTGAGAGCTTCTTTGCACCCCTAGTTTATAAGCAGAATGTATTGTGCAGTCAGTCTCTGTATCTGAGGAGCCGCAGAGATGCTGCTATCATATTTTTCTTTTCTTTGCTGATTTTGCACCAATATTCAGTTTTTCTCCTTTAAAGAAAACCCTCCCCCATTTTGCTCACTGCTGCAGTTCTGAGAGTTTTGAAGGTGCCAGAACCTCTCTCAGCATGAATATGCTACAAAATGAATGTGAAAACAAAGCATGTGATTAAAATCGGCATTTCTGAGCTCACTGCTGGGACAGTCATCTTGCTTTAAAAAAAAAAATCGTCTGTGACACTCAGTGTGAGAGCCGCAGGGAAAGAGGCTGCAAAAAACTAGTTTCACTCCTGCTTCAACATTGGATGAAGTATCAGAAAAATAATGTGAAAGGCCCAATTCTGTGAGGTGCTGAACAAAATGTGCAGTTTGCACCAACTTCCTCTGGAGTCACTGATACCTTATCAGACCAGGCCTTAGTGCCTAGAAGACAGTAAACTTTTTGTGTAAGGATAGGACGTTTTAGGACAGATTCTCAGCTGATGGAAATCAGCATGGCTGTTTTAACATCAATAGAGCTACCCTGATTTACATCTATGGAGAATGTGGCCCTAAAGTTTTCATTTAGATGACTAAGGCAAGTTGATTGTATATTTAAAACCACTAATTATTTTAGAACTGATCAGCATTATAGGACTTTACAGGGGACTTGGATACAATACCCCTGATAAGTCATTGCTGCTCTCCATAAAAGTTACTCAGAGTTCCAGGATTTCAAACTCTTTACGTTGTAGACTTAAATCAACCCCGCACCCTTTCCCTGCAGGCACTGAGGACAAGCCTTGAGATTCTCGGAGAGATGTTATAATCAGGATAATGTTAATGGGACACTGTTAATCATATTTGGCCTCAAACTTTAGTAAAATGAGACTTTACAGAAGTTTAAGACAGCAAAAATGTTTCCATTACCCTTTTAACCAATTAAATATTCCCCTACAGACCACAATTAACTACATTTAATTGATTTTCATTGTCTGAGCTGAGAGAAGTGCAAATAGTGAAAAGTAAACTGGGTTTAAAATTTTTTTGAATGCTGATAAGAGCCATTGCCTAGCTGTGTATGAGGAACTGTGAAAGAATGTCCTGTCATGTAGCACCATAGAGGGGTAAGGTTACTGGGCCAGCTCACTTTGCCAGCCAAAACAATTTGATCTCATTATTGCTCATTTGCACTATGACTAACGGAGATAAAAGTCAGGAAGTCTTAAGGCAAAGAGAGAGGCTGGAGATGAGATTGCAAGTCTTGCAAAGGAAGACCCTTGAAAGAGCCAGCTTAGGAGAAAGGTCACACAAAGCTTTGTGTGTGTTGTTTAAAAAAAGAAAAAAAAGGAAAAAGAAAAGCTGCATGAGTGAGAGGTGAGTTTTGCACATTAACCTCATTGTGACTGTGTCAACACTTGGAGCTGGACACACTTGTGCTCGCTCTCATCAAGCTGGTGCACTAACAAACAATAGCAGTGCAGCCATGGAAGCATGGTAAGAAAGAGGTGCCGTGACCTAGCTGCTCTAACTGTGTGCTCACGGAGTCAATGTGGGCTTGCACCGGAGTGACTAGCCTGTGCCATCATGACTACCCCACTGTTTGTAGTGCATGAGCTTGGTGACAGCTAGTGTGAATACATCTACTTGAGCTGGAAATCACACTTCCAACTCTTAGGGTAGATATATAGCCTTTGCGTCAGACAGTGGGGGTGGGGCATTTGTCACATGGTGCGAAAAAAAGATTCATGCAGGCCGACTGGAGGGCGTTTGCAGACACACATGTTTCTGTGCAGGCTTACATCTTGGTTTATAACTTTTGACTTCCAGGACCACCAGAGCTTATGTGAATATGCTTTAATCCCTTGCCATACCGGTTGTGGACACATGGTGATGAGAAAGAAACTTGCAGATCATTTGGAGAATGGATGTGTTAATAACATGACCACGTGCCAGAAATGTAAACGGAGGTTATCCAATAATGAGTACCAAGTAAGAAGATTTATTTTCCTTAAAACAAAGCAAGGGTTTTATACTGACATCTGGAGTAATCCATGGCTTTCACAGCTGTCCGATTCAATATTTCTTCCTAGTTTCGTTAAAGTTATGTAGCTAACTTTTCAGCTGCAGCATAGTTCTCCGTGATATTTGCTGGAAGACCAGTGGGGTTCATTTGGCCATCCTTCTGTGGTGCTACAGAAGAAAGAGAGTATGTATGTGTGTGCACATCGTGTGCGTTAAGGCAGCACTTCTTGCTATGTTTCTAGCTTCTCTCTCAACAGGCACACTGCAGTCTGAAGAGGACAGGAAGTGTAGCTGGAGAAAATAGAGAAGAGATCTAGAGTATGGATTTTTTTTTTAAATTTCGTATAAAATTTGCCAGTAAATTAGCAAGTTTGTACAGCAATATTTATATGAAATGCCCTCAGCTTTAATATTATTTCGGGGAAGTTCTATGGCCTGCCTTATACAGAATCAGATTCGATGATCACAGTGGTTCTCTCTGGCCTTGGAATCTGAACTCTCATGATCAGTGATATTTCATGTAATGAATGAGCCCAGTGCAATGAATATGCTGTAAATTCATCCTGAAATCTCTCTTATTTCTAACATTTAGGATAGTTCAGGCATACCAAATTTCATTATATGTTTAAATTGTTGTAACTAAGGACTGTACAGTATGTACCAAATGAAGACTAAAGCTCACCACTCTCCAGGAGATCTAGCTAGCTAAAGTCAGCCCTTCTTAAAAAAAACAAAACAAAGCAAAAGCTTTCTTGCCTCAATGGTAACTGATCAGTCGTCATCTTTGATTACTCTGACATTACTCTAACTGAAATGCATTTCTCACTTCATAGTCAGAATACCTTTCAGTAGGGTAACCTGCCTATAACTGGAGTCCTGTGCAGATACAAATACGTGGATCTGTATCCAACCTGCATCCGCAAGAAATGGTCCGCAGATATCCATGTTGTATCCGCGGATGCGGATATAACGCGGATATCCGCCGATATCTGCATATTTGCAGGGCTCTAGCTCTGTGCGGATAAAAATACGTGGATCCGTATCCGATCTGCATCCACAAGAAATGGTCTGTGGATATCCATGTTGTATCCGTGGATGTGGATATAAGGCAGGTATCTGCGGATATCCGCGGATTTGTAGGGCTCTACCTATAACTGATAAGTTGGGTTTTTTTAAATGACTTCTTCTGTTCTTTTTAATTCTACAAGACTCTCCCAGTGCCTTTGATCCCATGCTTTTTGTGCATGCACCACAATACAGTCTGTCATGCTGGTGGGAGTGGCGTAAGGTCAGTATGGTGGCTGATACATAGTGCACTCTGCTGCAGGAAGGGGAAACCGTGTGGTTGGGTAGAAGTAAAGGGGTAAAAGTGGAGGCACAAGCCCCCCACAATTGACAGGGGACACAGAACTCTTCCAGGCTCCAGTGGGAAGAACATGAGCTCCTGTGGTGCCGGGGCTCCTGTGGGAATTGACAGCTCCTCCAGGGCTGCACGGGGGGGGCACAGAACATGCCCCTTGAAAAGCGCAAGAATTTAAGTTCCTGCACACACACTTGGATAGAAAAATATTTGCTGTTGTATTCAAACAGGTCATCTGAAGTAGTTTAGCTGGTACTCATCTTATCATCATCGTTTTAATTGTAAAAGTTTGTGACGAAATTCCTAAACCAAAAGTAGTAGCAGCGTATGGGAGAAACGCCTATCTCGTCGCTAAAGCTTCAATAACTGTTCTGATATAATCTTGATCTCTAGCTCTAGACTGTGTGATCTCTTAGCCTGTGGACTAGGAGTGCTGCAGAGACAGCACTCAGCTTCCAGGTTAGTCTGGAGAACTGAAAAGTGTTGACCTTCCTGGTGATTTAAGGACAATTATTGTCAGTCTGGGAATTAGGCCCTGGAAGTCTGGCCATTTGGACAGATGATGGGAGGCTTGTAGTGTGGAAAGCTCCAATAGGATAGTGAGGGGGGAAATAATGATGGTCAGGTTTCCATGTCACATTTGTCACTAATTGCTCACTTCTTTGCAATGTTGCCAAGCACTGAACTGGTTATGGAGAGTCTGCGCCCCTCTCATTACTGCAGAAGTGGTCTCTCTATAGCGAGAATGAGGCACACTTGCTGGAAAAGGGTGTGTAGGAAGCTTGCACAGCTGCTGCTCATTGTTTAGCAATTCCTTGTAGCAAGGGCTGGATGGCCTCAGCCTGGTGGGGTGTCAAACAAGCACTTCTGTCCAGTATTAAATTCAATGTTTATTTTAAAAAGAGAGCAAATAACTGCTAGTTTAAACCTTCTGAAGTCCAGGGGATATATGGATCCTAGTGCTACTTGGGGGAGGTCTGAACTTGGTATTTTGTTCCCCTGGCTCCTCTCTCTAGGTGCATGTGATAGAGTAGGTTTGCCTCTATAGATTGTTTGGTTTCTTTTTTCCTGTGGTGAGGAACTGTTTTCATTTACCTCATCCTGTTGAATCTGTTATCTGTTACGTTTTTTGGTTAGGAAATCTTGGCAACCTGGTAGGGAAATGGGCCTTGAAAAGTTGACTTCCATGTATCAAGAGTTCCTGTATTCCATTTTGAACATACGTAATTTATGAGAAGAAGCTGTTTGTATCTCTTATTTTTATAACCCAGAGTATTTTCCACTGAAAACAACTTCAGTGCAGCTGGAATCTGTTTTCTTGCCCTAAGCGACAATAAGGAATATAAAATGAGAGCTTTTTGGTTACAGATCAGAAGCAACCAAACATTGCTACTATTTGCTGACTCCTGGGTGGCCTGTGTGAAATGAGTTTAATGGCCTTAGATCCCAGCACAAAAACACCTTCCCACTTGACAACCTTCTTGTCCATTTCAGCAAAGAACTTAAGGAATGAATGAGCCTCAGCTTGAGGAGGCATAGGCAGCTCGGGGTGTGGAAATATGTACAACCACCACCAGTGCTCTGCCAGTTCTGTGCATATCATGCCTCATTTTCCAGAGCTGTCAGTTAAACACCTGACACTAGTTCTACACTCAATGGATGCTGGTTTAAAAACTGAAAGGGATGTGGAGAGAGAGGGATGCTCTGCTTCTCTGCAGCTTCAGAGCCCCTGCTAGAGCTTATGAGCTGCATGGCACATTTGGAGGGTAGATTTCAAGAGAAATTTATGCTCTGTCAACCCTAGTCACAGCTGTGTCATTTTTTACATTATGTGTTTTTTTTTTCTGACTTGCCTTTGAAACATCCAGTGTTGTCCCAAATATGAGGTAAGAAGACTACACAGAGTAGATCCATGCTGATCTACAACAGCTAATCCCTTCTTATTTCCATCACCTCTGTCGGTTGCTAGAACAAGGGTAGACAAACTTGTGGAACTCAAGAGCTGCACAAGTTCATTATTAAACCTTCAGGAGCCGCACTGACATATATAGCCGTATACTTCTACCTACTAAATTGATTTGCTGACCTTCTTCCGCGAGCCACACTTTTTAATTCAAGAGCCACATGCAGCTCCCGAGCGGCAGTTTGGCCATGCCTGTACTAGAATGATGGCGACAGTGTTTGTGGTCTGACTACCGACCAGTCCTATGAAAAATCATGTTTGCTGCACCATGTCTTGTTTTTGAAAGCCTGTTTGCTATTTATAAAACTTAATTTCAAAGGTTATATGAGCTGATTAGATAATATGGAAGCTATGTGGTATGCTAATTCTGCTTATTTGCCCAAACGTCATTTAGCCAGAATACTCAAAGAGTAAATAGAGAAGTCTGGGCAGTGTATCAGATGCAATGCTTTCTTCTTCGTATAATTTGTAGCATCCTGATAAGCATGTTTCAGACTCGTGTTGTGTCTGTAGCTTTTATATGTCAACCCCATGTTCATTTGATATTGTCTTCTACCGTATCAAAAAAGAAACAGGAAAAGGACAAAGTGTCCTGAACAAATAGAATAGGATAAAAAATAAAACAAAGGCACATTATACATAATGTCTGAGATACAGAAGGTTCAGCAAGCACTGGAGGGAATGGGAAGGTCTCTGGGTGTGTTTTTTGGGGAGCTGAAACAGAGCCCTCCTGATGCCAGGTGCATCGCTGGCACCTGGCACATGGGGCCTGTGCCCCAAATCCCAGCACCAGTGCCTTCTTGGCATGGCCCCTGCCTCTCCTTGTTTCCGGCCCCTTCCTAGGCCAGGCGGCCCTGCGGCTGCCGCTCCCTGCCCTGTCCCCAGCCGGGGATCTGGGGCCCAGCTGGTGCAGCAGGCACCAGATGCTGGGTTGGGCCCCAGCACTGGGGGTGTGGCCTGAAGTCAGGGGGTGTGGCCTGGGCCGGTGCACCTGGTCTTTCCCTGGGGCAGCGACGCTCCTGCCTGGTGCTTTGCAGGGAAGTTACTTTGTGGATTGCTGGATCTGCAATACTATACAAACGCTCCAGACTGCTGAAGGAAATGTACTGGCAAGCAAAACCATTTAAAAAGATTAAAGGCAAAACCTCTGAATAGTTTGAATCAAAATCTTGAGAGCTGCTATGTTAAAATACACAGATTACAGCCATAGTTTGAAACAGCCACAGGGGGTTATTTCCCCCATCTCTTTCGAGCCAAGAGGGCCAGGGAGGCTCATGTTAGTGTTAATGCATTCTCCATTAGCATGTCATGTCAGAAAATTTAGATTCCTGCCTTCACTATGTTAATGATGAGAACTTAACAGCCCTGTATGTAAACCTAAGTTATATGAAGACAATGCATGCGGAGTTTATCTTTGGGCTTCAGTCCCCCTGCATATCACTGCATGTAAGTGCAATTATTAAGGTTTGAACTGGCTGAGACTTGTGCACTGCCTACCGTGCATTAAGTTTTTCAGGAAGACAGCATGAAGCATCTGTAAGTCATTTCAGAGAGTGCTGGGCCCCACATGAGAAACATCACATTCTGGACTTTCACTTAACAAGTGTCACATTGGAACTCGCTGTCTGGAAATACCGACTATGCTTGGAAGAAGAGTAATTGGCTTAGCAGTGTAGCTGGGAAATCTCTAGGTCTGCAGTTCATCCTACAGTGGACACCTATAGCTAATATTAGTTCTTTGGTCCCGAGCTTCTGAATATTATTCCTATAAAGAAAAGCTTGAGAATTCTACTGAGATACACAAAATGTTTTTTAAATCTTTCTTCCATAATAAGGAATTAGGGCTGTTATCTGCCTTTGGTTTTCTTTTAGAAAGTAGTTTTGTTCTGAGAAGATCCCTACCTAACAATCAACCAGTGAGCTGTATTGCTGGGTAAATGGCCACTAGAATATAACAAGAAAAAAAGATTACAACTGTATTTTTTTTTTTAAACTATAGTTCTATAAACTTTTAAAGGAGCTAATAAAATTCCCATTTAGGAAGCACGTAGCGTTTGAGCCTGCACCACTGAAGAAACAATGTCAGTGATTCCAGAAGATGCAGGATGAAAGCTGTACAGACCAGAGTGAAATACTTGTGCTGAAAGGAGAGGGAGTTGCTGAAAGTTGACTAGGCTGGGATTGCTCAGAACAGTCACATCCTAAGCCCAATTTTATGGATTTAGAAACTATCCAATCAAAATTTGTGTAAATAGCTTTTGTGACTAAATTATCCCTGTTGTGAAGAAGGATGAGCTAGTCTCAGGAGGCCAGACTTAGAGGTGACACCCCAAGCTGGAATGCATTAGGAACTCTTACATTCACTTTGAGTTCATGGTTTGTGTCTTCACTGCAGAATTAACTTGGGTAGCCCTGAGTCTGAGCACCAGGGCTAGCCTAGCTCAGGTGTGAGCAGCTGCACTTCAAAAGCCCACCTGAGGTACTGTGTCCTCACCGGTGCTTCTCTCGCCTCTGCGTTGCTCAGACTTCGGCGGGCATGTTCCATGGTTCTTTGTATTGCAGTAGGCTGGGCTGCGCTTTGAATCCTTTGCAGTGACGCATGGAAGAACTTTTCTGTCCCTCCGGGCATCAGGGAGAACTGTAGGGAAGCAGTGGAGGACTATCTGCATTCAGTGGTTCAGTTTATGTCCTCACTGCAAAGTGGGCACTAGTGTAAAATGAAAGTCTCACCTAGGCTTCAGCCTACCCTTGGATGGACCGGTTCACACAGATGGAGAGTACCACAACTAAAGTCAGGTTTGTGTGTGTGGATGAGAATGTGGCTTATGTGCAATATCCAAATAAAAGCTCAAGTTAACTATGCAGTGAAGGCATTTTTTTTCAGGCGAGTGGACTTGACTGAGCTCAGGAGCAGGGCTTTAGTCTCCTTAGGACCTTCTTAACACACTCAAACCATGTGGAAGTGAATAAGGGTCAATGACACTGTAAAATATGTTTTCCCCAGCTCTGTGGCATATAAATGACACTTCCTGAGGCTGCCTTGTGCCTTGGGCATTGGTAGGTCTAAAATGAAGACCACATGAGTGCAAAAGGGTCTGAGTTACAACTGGCATAGCACTTCTGGCTTTGGCTGTGCGGATTAAGTGAGTTGCCTGAGGCCTCCCAGTAAATCTGTACCAGCATTTGAATTTGCAGGACTTATTTGCTAACTCAGACCTGATGCAGTAGATCAGAGGCTCCCAAGCAAGTCACTTCACCAGAGCTAACTTTTCTGTAAAATGGGTACAGTGTTGCATACATACATAAAGATATAATATTTCAAGGAGTCCTAGATAAAAAAGCGCCCTGATTTTAGCATCATACCCAATGTGTTAACCTCTTTTTTTAATGACAGATGCATAAGTGTGAAGGTAACTCATCTAAGGAGCAAAAATGGACATACCCAGAAGGACCATCAAAGGATAAGGTAGGTAAAATCTTAAAGGGCAGAGAATGTGCCATTTGGTGTGGAGAGGGCTGGATTCTTATCTGAGGCCTGGTCTACACTGACTGGCAAATTCAACAACTGTTGTTGACTTTCTGACTTCTGTTGTGCATGTCGTCTTCTCTGCGCTGTGCCCACAGGAGATGGGTACCTGTTGATGCTTTTTCTGGAGGGGTTTTAATAGATCAGCTTCTGGATTGATTGCGCAGGTGTTCATTGCTAGTCAGCTGAAGCAGATAAATTGATCTGAGGGGAGCGAATTTGCCCAGTCAGTATCAGATGTAGCCTTGGTGTGGTAATGAATGAGTCACCTGTTACAGCATGTCACAAAGCACACCTCTTCTCTGCACTTCTCATGGAAGAATGGAGTGAAGGATTTGGAGTTACTGGGAATGGGATCTTAATTTTTTGTGGTGGACTTCTTTAATATTGGGACATGTTATATATGAGTTGTCACATGCTGATGATTGTGGATTTAGTATATTCTGTTATTTTAGGGTCTGTGTTACACTGAGACTTGGCTGGGAGTCTTTGCATTTGTATTACTTTGTTGTGTTTTCCATGTGCAGGGCTTGGACATACACTTGGTTGCATGTACATCTGCCCTGGGGGCAATCTACTACCTTCCCTTTTGCCCAAAGTGTTAGTGGGTTTCCAAGATCTGAATACTGCCAAAGTGCCCTATCACAGTGATATTGAAAATAGCATTAAAAGAAGTATTCCAGAGCTTCTGGGGCAGGCCATTCTTACAGGAATCCACAATGGATACCGTTACTGTCAGCATGGGCTAGATTTGACCTGGGCTATGGTCTCAATCCCACCTACTGAAGTTGAAGGACACTGATGACTGGAAATTGAATCCAGGTGTCACCGATGGCAGTTAGTGATGGATTAACATAACTAGTCCAACAGTTCAAGCCTCAGTGATTTGTGCCGCAGTGTCGAAATGAATTACCTTTGGTTTTGCTATACAGTGGGGGGTCAGACCCTCAGCGGGTGTCCTCATAGACTTCGTTGGCATACCTTGATTTTCCCAGCTGAGGATCTGGCCCAGTGGATTGTAGGTAAATAACGAAACCCTTGAAATTGATCCTTTTGTTATTTTGTGGCTGTTATTGTTACAGAACCATTCGACACCATTGAACAGCAAGGACAGCTGCCGGTTTTCTGAGATTGGCTGTTTGTTTAGGGTGAGTAAAACATGGTCTGCTTCCATCCTGGAATGTCTCCAGTTACATACAGCCTCTGAATTCCAGCTGTTGGTGTGAGCCAGCCAAGGCACTAAACCAAAGATTGCTTCGTTTAATGCCCCCTGCCCCTTTTTGGTAAAGGGGTAACATTTAACTCTTTTGGCAGAAAAGAAGAGTTCGGAGCCAGCTTTCGGCTGTAACAGTTTAGAGGAGTGAAATTCAGCTTGGGACACTTTCCCCCCTACAGTGCCTGTTCCACTCAGATTAAATTGCATGGCTCTGTAATAATTATAATTCTATAGCTGTATCAGGTTTGCTATTCTGTTGTGTATCAAATGGTCTCTGCTGACTAACTGTATTCCCTGTCCCATCCCAACCCCTGAATTAACTGGTTTCTAAAATCTGCTTTGGAATTTGGTGTGCTCTTATTGCCTTGTTAAATAGATATGTCTTGTATATCTTGTGTGCAGAGCATGTGGTAAATATTGATTGACTTGCAAATCCAGCTGTTTATTTGCAATGGCATCTTGTTAAGTGAAGGGATTTTGAACAGCTGTTTTCTTGTTATTGTAGCATATGTCCGTGTCATACACACAACAGAGTCCAGGAGCTAGGCAGCATGCTGATCTCTTTATCCATGTCTCTTTGAACTCTGGTGCTATGCAGTCCGGCCCATATCCTGCTGGCCTTAGTTACATTTATCTCCATGAAGCTTAAGGGGGGGACGGTCCTGAATAATAGCTAAATGAGGATTTGGCCTAAGGCAGTTAATTTATTTCCAGTGACAGTTTCTTCTCTGCTCCATAGGGAAGCAAAGAGAAGATAAAAGAGCATGAAAAGACTGCAGTGGGGACTCATTTAATAATGTTGCTGCAGCATATAAACCAGCTGAGCGCCAGTTTTTGCCATGGTGGTGGAGCTGCAAACGGCATCATCCCCCGCTTAGCCACAGCAGAGTCTAAAGTGAAGGATTTGGAAAGAAAAGTCTCTGATCTTCAGATTCAAGGGGCCCTGGAGGTCGGTGGCGATCTTGAAGTGGACTCTTTTCCAGGCTCTTCAGTTTGTGAGGAAGAGTCAACTCTACAAAGGCTTGTAAGGGAGAAAGTGATCTCTGAACTTGAAAACAAGTTGCATGTGTTTGAAAATATTGTGGCAGTGCTCAACAAAGAGGTGGAGGCCTCTAACCTAGAGATCGCAGCCTTTCAGAGGCAGAGTGGACTTGATCAAGATGTGATACAAAGCCTGGAAATGAAGGTAAACATCTCTTGTGCCCATGTGTCTGTGTACAACTTGCATAATTCATAGGCATGATCTGAACACAGGAGTGAGGAGCCAGGAACTCTTGAGTTCTAATCTCATCTCCCAAACTTTCACTGTAACTTTGGGCAAGTTTTCAAACCTGAGTCCCTAAAGTTAGATCTCTAAACTTATGTTTAGGCCTCTAAAAGTTATGGGGACTTATGGGTGCTCAGGTCATAAGAGGGTCAAACGCCTTTAATCAATACAGTACAATCACCTTAAGCCAATATTGTGCATTTTAGAGAAATGTTGATCAAGGTGTTTCTGCCTTCTATAGTAATTAGCACCTGTGATTTAAAAGATTACCCTGCCCACCACACACGGGCGTGCACGTGCACACACACGATGAGAGGGCTGTCCAGAGTGTGAAGGCATAGGTGCGAGTCATTGGATTATTGAACTGCCTCAATACCAGAAATTCCTTTTGAGACAACAGAGTGCATTTGAACAAGACTTTTTTTTTCTTTTCCCCCAGATTACAGAGCTGCACCGATGTCTGACACAGAAAGATGCAGGTCTGAGCAAACTCCATAAGAGTCTCCAGTCTTTTGAGCAAGCTTCCTACGATGGAGTCTTTTTATGGAAAATTACAGATGTCAGCAGAAAGTACCATGACTCTGTGACTGGAAGAGTAGTCAGTTTATATTCCCCAGGTAGAAAAACCTCAAGTAGTCACACACACTTGTAAAATCCAACCTTTTTGAAAACCCAGCTGCAGTCTTGAGAGTGACACTCCTATCTGGTCTTTTGGCCAGAGATTCTTTGAAACAGTACTCAGAACTAAGTTGCTTTTATAAAAGAGCACACTAGTTATGCTGATGTTCTGTAGATATGGTTTGACCTTCCCTACCTCAGGATTGTAAGGGAAGAGTGCCCCAAGGCAAAACCACAGTGCCAAGTACCAGACTCTTGTCTGATCCTGGGATATGTACAGCATGGGTAGCTGGGAAGGATTTCCAGCCATTTTTCAGAGACTAATTCAGTCTCAGGTCATTGGTCTGACCTAGCTGAACCTTAAAATGCCTGTATGCTGACCTTCTCCAGTGTACATAAATGGCTTCTGCACTTAGGCTTTCTTCTGCTAATCATAGTTGTGCATGTGTAGAAACTGTAATTTAAAAAAAAAATCCTCCTGCAAAAAATTGCTTTACCTCAGGGGCACAGAAAATAGCAGTGGGACAGGATCCCATTTGAATTACAGCATGCCAGTTATTTACTGCTACAAATGCTGGTGTTTATGCCAGCAAAACAGACATGGATGGAATTTAGTGGGCTCTGTTTGAACCTGTAAAAAGCGAGGCCACATTCTAGCCCAGCTGAAAAGCTTGGCTGAGAAGTATTTACTTCAGAAAATAAAAGGGTAAAAATAACATAGACACTGCAGGATTCAATATCCTTAAAAAACATACCTAAGAAGTGACTGCAAAACATATTCTGTGCAGGCTGATGTTGCCCACAGCTTGTGTTTGTTGTAAGAGGGGTTTCGTTTTGGTCTGTTTGCCCTCTGACAACTGCTAGTAACAGTGACATCTGCTGGATCTACGTTGTTTCTTCCCTAGTAAAGTCATTTGATGTCACTGAAAATGCCTTGAGTGGCTCCTTCAGTCATTCTCCTGGGAAAGGAAGTGATTAGATCACACATGCTCTTGTGAGTAATTACGAATCAGCTTCCTCAAAGTAGGAGTCATTAAAAGGGCTTTCCCCACCGTGCCTTCAGTGCTGGCAGCTGGAAAGCTACAGGATAGTGTAGCTAACTTGCCGTGCTCCCCACCCTGCCCTCAGAGCATCTGTTGCAGTCTAACCCTTCTTGCTATATTAGAGACACCAGGAATACAGATTTTTGCAGAGGGTTGGCGCCTCTGGTCTGACTAACCCCAAATTCTAATTTTCAGCCTTCTACACTGCGAAATATGGCTACAAAGTCTGTCTGAGGATTTATCTGAACGGCGATGGAACAGGGAAGGGAACGCACGTCTCTCTGTTCTTCGTTGTCATGAAGGGGGAGTATGATGCTCTGCTTCCATGGCCCTTCAAACACAAGGTAAAGCCATAGGAGAACATACTTCTCCTGTTCAGAATGCTGAAATGCTTTCCCCCTCACTGCTTTTTGTGCTTTGAGCATTACAGCTCTTTGTCTGCTGCAAAGGGGAAAACAGCCTTCAGACCTGCTCCTGTATTTTATAAGCCCAGTGCAGCTCCCACAGAAGTCGATCGAAGTCTTTCCACTGAGTTCAGTGGGAGCTGGAGGATTGCTCCACTCTCAGCTCCCATCACTAGAAGCCATGCTCTAATCCAGGAGGAGAATTCAGCTTTAAACTGGGTGGGATGCTGCGCAAGGGTTGCTCCTCTTTAAATTTTATGCTGCTGCTCTGTAACATTTGCAAGATATATGCATCTCTCAAATATATATTGAAACTGTGGGTTTATTACATCCAAAGCTCTGTCTGTGATTAAGCCACAGTCTCTCATTATTATTGTTATATCTCCACATTCCTAGATGGTACAGAATTTAGAAAGGGGGTGTGGCCTAATGGCAGACGCACAGGAGTTGGAGTCAAGACATCTGTGCTGGGTTTCCATCTCTGCCTTAGATTCCCTTGGGTGATGCAGGGAAGGTCCCTTACCTACTCAGTGTCTTATTTTTCCCAGCTGCTCATGTATCTCAATGATCAGCAACTGTGATAAAGGAAGGACAGAAAAAGTTTAATGCATTTCTGATCCCTGTTTTAACACTGAGTCTGATGTAGCAATGGTTCTGCAAGCCATTCATGTAAATAGCCATTAGCACCCACCACAGAGGAGAATGAATCAAAATGCACATCACTCTTAAAGGGAGTTGGTATATTTTGAATTTCAAGCTAACTGAAAGTAAATTAATAGAAGTAATAATGAACAGGGGAAATTGTAGACTCATACTAGCTTTCATTCCACCTGCATGCTTGCAAACAGAAGTTGAACTTTGTAGTTCAATTCCAAAGTACAATAATAGAATAAATTTAACAGTCTTAACAAAGCTCATGTTTTGTTGTTTAAATTATCAAGCCAGAGGGAAAGAGAGAAAATCTTTGCACTGTGTCATGTTCCACCCAGACAAAAGTTTCACTTCGTTTTATTTTACAAGTCATATAATTTGAAACATTTGATCTGGGAACCATTATGATCTCCCATGTTCTAGTTAGCTGACCTTGCAGGCTGGGAAACATATATTTTAGTTTCCCTTTAGTTTCCGATAGTGCATCCAGCTGTTCTTTGCAGCACATTTGCACGTGTCAAAACGCACAGGTCAAAATGCTTTTGTGGTGTTGATTTTTTTTGTTTTGTTTTGAAATGCCATAAATCATATCCTCTTTATTCCCTCCATTATTTTTCAGGTCACATTTATGATGCTTGACCAAAACAACAGAGAGCATGTAATCGATGCTTTTCGTCCAGACCTGACTTCTGCTTCATTTCAGAGGCCTGTGAGCGACATGAATGTTGCAAGTGGTTGTCCCATGTTCCTTCCTTTATCCAAATTACAGTCAACCAAATATGCCTATGTCAAAGACGACACACTTTTCCTTAAGTGTATCATTGAAATAAATTCATAAACCTTCATAGGAGGGTACTTGCCAGTACACCCATGCATCCCCTTCAGAGTCTATCTAGGCCAGGAGAGCCGTTAGCCTGAATGTGCCCACCCAAAACCAGTGAGTCAGCTCCTGCAGCTTCACTGAAATCACCTACACCAGCTGCAGATCTTCCATTATATTTACTTTCTCCAGAGTGCATTAGGCACATCACTTCCTGCCACCCAGTTTCTGTAAATTACCAAAATAGGTTAAGAAAGAAAGAAAGAAAGAAATGAGCTGATACTCTTAAATTGCACACTGAGGGATGGATTCTAAATCAGTCCCAGCACAGGTGTACATGACAGAAGGAAGAAACCTGTTCTCTCGGGTATACCTCCTACCTTCCACCCCCAGATACACACAACCAAGGGTCCGGCCAGATCCCTTCCAGAGGGCAAGTCCCTGCTTCCTTCTGCTGCTCCTGGGATTACCAGGTTTCTGGAAAGAAGAGGGTGAAGTCTGGGCGTTAAAATAAGTGGGCTGGACCCTCTCCAAAGATTTGTGTTTCTCTCTCTCTCTCTCTCGCATATTGACTTGGGATTCAGATTTTCCAGTCTCTCTCTCTCACACACACATTTTCTCCCCCACTCCCTCCCTCCCTCTCACACACACAGACACAATCAGTTAGCTATCATAAATGGGTGTGCAACTTTAAAGCAGTGGGTTGTGACTGAATGTCCATGACTTGAAATCCTTACACTGGATAGGATGATTTTGGTATTTATTTTATACACAGTGTCAATATTCTTTTAATTAGCTGTGTGGTGGTTGGGTTCAGCATGAATAGTGACATTTCATTATGTCGAGTATGCCTTTGCTCTTATTAAAGGCAGGGGTTTAACTCTAGTAGGTGAGAAGACAGAATTTCCATAGTGACCCTCAACACTTCCCTGCTTGCATCAAGAATCCAGCATCTGCTAGTTCAGACAGCAGATAGATGGTGTTTTCAGTGCACAATCACTTTCTGAAACTCTAGGGCAAGTGTCTTTATTGCACATTATTTATTTATTTTATCTTTGTTCTTTATTTTTAATGTGCTCTGGTGGTGAGACCTTGCTCTAGGTCACAGTAATTTAAAATGTTGCAGTGGAAATGTTCACTAGGTGGGCTTGTGGCATTATATTTTTTTAAGTAAAGCTAAGGAATGAATAAAAATAATTGTAAAGCTAGGATGTCTGGAAGCTATTAATATAATGTGTGTAGGGCTGAAATATAACCCCTTGTTGCAAAAAGAAAGTTACAAACAACTGCTTTATCTCTAGCTCCTTCTTTCTCCATGCCTGCTCCTTTAACCTCCTCATGACCTGCTTTCCCTTTTTACTGACCATTGTGGGTGGGGTCAGGCACTATAGAAAACCCAAGCCACAGTGCTAGTGTGGCTTTGGCTGGAAGTTCAGGGATTCGTGCAACAAAAGCAAGAAGTATTGCACTATCATATTAGTAATTAAGCACTTGGAATTTACCCTAATACTTATGTGTGTGAGTAGCTTTACACCTGAGGAGCCCCTTTGAAGTCTGTGGGAGTTCTCATGTGAGTAAAGTTACTCATGTGCTTAAGTGTTTACAGGATCCAATAGGCTGAGTAGCCCCAATGGAGCACTGAGAGGACTGTGAACCTAGAACGCTTTAACCACTGAGAAATGGACACTGCGGAGAATGGAGTGAGGGAATAAAACATCAGTGAAGAAAGAGGAATGATTAGTGTGGTAGCAAGTGGCCAGGGAAAACAGAGAAGACTGTTCTATAGGAGATGAGGAAGAAAAAGAGATTGCAATGCCTCAATAGATTGCAGAGCAGTGAATTTATTTTTAGATTGATGCTGTAACTAGTTCGATTGCAGTGATAACTCACCATCTAGTCCCATTGTTTAACAGCTCAAAAGCCTAAGGAGTCTCTTGCTTGCTGCTGCAATGCACTCCTCTTCCACCCACAGGGATGTGGGAATGAACTTTTACTGTACGGGTCAGAAGTGGTGGGAAGATCTTTCTGACATCGTTTGCCCGTCTTTCAAGGGGAGCTAGATGGACAGGGATTGAGGAGCCATGTGAAGGAAAATACTTCAACAGTGAAGTAGAATGCCAAAGATCGGCCATTGAATCTGAAGACTGTCAAGAATGAAGGAAATGTACTGCAAAGGAGAGGAAGTGCATGAAATCCCAATTCTGTGATTCTATCGCTTGGAACACTGGAAACCAGCATTTACTAATATTTTCTAGTGAACAATTTGGCACAAGCAGGTGACTGGACTAATAAATATTTTTTGCTGCTGATGTCTAGAGTGCCTCCAAACTGCTTTCCCCTAAATGAATCCCAAAGAGCAGTGTAATAAACCTTAACAGATGCTGTGCTTTATTTACAGCACTAGTGAAGCAAAGGAAGATGAAGGAAAGTTAAGCACTGGACCAGGTTACCGGGGGAACATAGAATCCCCATTAATAGTATTTAAGATATTAGACAAACTTCTGGCAGGAATGGTCAGCTATACTTGGTTCTCTCAGCCTAAGGGAATGAACTAGATGACTTTTCAAGATCCCCTCCCCCCCTGCAATTCTATAATTCTGTAAAATGCATTCCTAGATGTAGGGTCGTAATTGCCTCTAACACTGAGGAAAGTTATAAGTGTTTGTTAAGGAGACAGTAGATCTTTGAACAGAGTATAGAAAGCAAACTGCCAAGGCACAGCAGACTATAGCCTTTGAAAAGCTCCAGCGAGTGTCTATGGAATCTCCCTACAACCTCCACTTCTCTGTAACAAATGACATCTCTGCACTTGGAATGCATGGAATTTATCATGCATTTATCAATTAATCTAGTGAATCACTTCCACAAAGAAATCTGTAATCGGTAGATTAAAGGACTTCGAGAGCTGAAGTACAAGATGAAAGACATTCCGGACTCACTCTGGAATAGATTGTTTCATTCACAGTAAACTAGCAGTGCTGTTTTACATGAGATTTACAAGGACTGAGTCTTGCTGACATGATTATTTAAAAGCATGGACTTTCAAATACTGCCTAGAAAAGCTGAATTTTTGGTAGTGCCTAGGACCACGACAGAAGACATACTGAGTCATAATTAACAACGTGTAATGTTGCGAGGAAAATCTGAGCCATTTACTTTTTCTCGAAGTGGGTTTTAAAGTTCACTTCTTACAAAATGATTGTCAGATTATTCAGATATGTAATAATCAAAATATTTAGAGAAACTGTCAGCTCTCTGACCTGTGGGTTTGGGCAATGGATGAGAACAGAGTTCATAGTATAGCCCCAACACTGGATTATATCCTCTTGTAGGATCAGGGCCCAAGAGAGTGGAATGGTTTTGTTAAATTATTTTATTCATTTTAATCAGTGAAAGCTTTTCGCATGCCAAAACATTTTCTTGTGCAGTGCTGGGAGCCCAAGTATCCAGTGCTGTGCCTGATTCACAAGAAGCAGGTGAAACTGCTAGTCTGCTTTTACTGTGCAAGCTGAGTGAAATGCAAAGTGTAGCTGGACATGGAGCAGAAATGATGAAAAGCCATTTTACTGTTAATAATCTGATGTGTTTCCGCTGACCAAGAAGTGGATTTTTTCTAATCTTTTATTTTCATCTCGACAATGCTCTTTTCAATAATTAGTTGTAATGAAAGATCAGATTTCCAAAAACTACAGATAAATAACTGCTTACCCATGCTTGCTTGTGAAGGGACTGAGAGAGTTTTCTCTCTCTAGGCTTAGTATTTTGCAAGCATATTAAAATGTTCTTTTAGGGGCCGAAAAGTATTTTTTCTGTAATGTCAGTCCATACAACCGCATGAAGTAGTATGTGAAAAAAATTGCTCTTTGTAATTACCTGTGTAGTTCAGTTTTTACATCAGCCCTCCATATTTTCCTGCTGTTTGTTTATTTATTTCCTGAATAAAGCTATATATTCTCAAAAAGTTTTTTTGGGGGGTTGATTTAAAAAATGGGGAGTAAGGGACAGCCGAATTACAGCTACCATTAGAGCATTTTGTTCACAGACATAGCATGTCAAACATGTTGTCATTCTTATTTGTATGGTAGTAGCACCAAATGGCCCCCACCGTAGTAAGGCTCCTGTTGTGCTTGGCACTGCATGGACACATACAGACAGACAGGTCTCTGTCCTGAAGATCTTAAAATTGAAATGAACCTGACCCCCCATCAGTGGGAGAAAGGAAACACTATTTTCTTCATTTTGCAGTTGAGGAATTGAGGGGCAAGGTGAGGAAATGATTTCTTCAGAGTCACACAGGAAAGCAGTGGCAGAGTTGAGCATCATACCCCAGCAGATCTCCAGAGTCCCGTTCCAGTATCTGAACAACAGGAGTATCTTTGCCTCTCCAGTGGACGTTGATGTTGAGGAGGTATCATCCAACTTCTAGCATTTGTGTTTGCTGGGGTACTCGATACATTTAAATATTAAAAATGTGCGTCTTTCTAAATGGATAGAATTCTAGAGAAGCTGCAAAGGATCAAACGTTGCCTCTGTTTTTATTTTACTTGTAGGGAGGCCTGTCAAGGTTATTGGTTACATTTGAGACTGTGTTGTGAAATTCAATTCCTGGCAATTTCAGAGCAGTTCAAGACCTACTGTTCTTTCAGAGTCCCCTAAATATAGACACATCTGAGGTAGATGATGGGGTGATTTTGTAGTTTGTGATTCATAGGGGAGTCTCAGCCTTCAGACCCTGGTTTTGTCTGCCTCATGATTGCACTTCTGTGGCCAAATCCTGCTCCGGTTTTAACCCCTTACTCTGCCTGTGGCCAAGCTCCCTCACTGTCTTTTTCTGCTTATGGGCTAGTCCTTTGCTTCAGCCATTAACTCCCATAGCAGTGTCACCTGAGGAAGGAGCAGAAGATCATGCCCTGTGCCGTGCTGCCTGGCCTCTGGAGAAACCGGGATGCCCTGATCTGTCTGCCCAGGAAACTCCCCCAAAGTGGCAGTCAGCAGGGTGAGGGGAACCAGTGTGTCAGGACAGACGGTATGTGGTTTTCCACATGTTCCCTTAGCAAGTTTGGCGGGAAAGGGACAACCCAGAGGCTCCCAGCTAACTGCACTACCCACTCCAACACCAATGAGCCATCACCTGGAGAGGAGTCTCCCTTGAGGGGAAAGGGAAGATGGATGTCTCCTCTCCTGTGTGCCTCCTGTCCACATTGAAGGCTTCAGACACGCAAGGGGCCCACAGATGGTTACTCAGGCAAACACCACTCGCCACCCCAAAAGTGCTGTATTCTTCCATGAATGCGTGTAGTCATCTCTCCCTCCCTCCCTATCAACATGGTTGCCCTTGTGGGCCTGAGGGGTGAATCTGACCCACGGTGGGTTCTGCCTGAAGAAGGGCTGCGAGCTTTGGCTGTGCCAGGAGATTTTTAGACCTTCCTTGCTCCCGCTGCAGACTGAAAGGGTGGTGGAAGCAGAGGCGGAGGGAGAAGCAGTTGATCCTACAGGAATTACAGCGGAGTAAGATAATGACAGAGCACTGCTTGGTTGCCATGGGAGTTGTAGGTGCGCCATACCTGGGTAAGCCTTCCTTTGCCCTCACTGATTAGGGATCTGCTTCACCAGGGCTTTTTCATTAGCTGCTCTTGCTGCTTTTACACAGAGTTGGCTTTTATTTCTCAGGAAGGATTTGCTGCTTTTGTGCTATTTGTTTGGGTTTTGGTTTAACTTTGTTTTTGAAACATTTCCCCTGGGCCTCTATCAGCATAACAAGAAATGGGCAGGTGACCTGTGCCAATAGACTTTAAGGGGTAGAGCACAAATGACTTTGTGGAATTTCTGTGCCTTTATCTAGTATGATTTTATTACTAAAACTTATATTGATTTTCCAAATCATTTAAAAAGTGAGATTTCCATTAATGGCAGGGGCTTGGAATTACCTCAGAGAGGAGACTAACTTACAGGGAAACAGAAAATTGCAAGAGCAGGGCATCCAAACCTAGCTGAATATATATTCCAGAGAGTGGTATATGGTATTCTAGGACTCCTAAGTTACTCCAAAGCTACCCCAGAGATTTCAGTGTGTAAAAGAGACTAGACAAACCTTTTGTAGAGGGAAATCTGGCTGCCTCCCACTCTCACTGCTTCCCTCAGTGGGTATCGAGGTCTCACAAAATGGATGCAGACAGGGGTACAGAAAAAGCTTGGAAGCCCATATAGGTGGTACTCAGCTGTAGCTCTCTGCGTGCTTTTGTAGGGAGAGGTGGGTTGAGTCCCAAAGGAAACATTGGCCTCTGTGCCCCACTTAGGAATGGTGGTAATCAAAATGGAAGCCGTCCTGTCGCATGTGATGTGAAACTTGCCACTCATTCCTGATCTAACCCTCCCTCTCTTCTGCTAAGGGAGAACACATCTGATATTTCTTGATGGTTGAATGTATGAATCGAGAGTATAGTAAACTGGCGTTCAATACATTGTGTGTCAGGCCCTCCCCAGGTGTAAATTGTCACAATGCTGTTGGCTTCTATGAAGCTGCACTGATTGCAACCAGCAGAGGATTTGAGCCCAGCCGAGCAAATATTGTCAGTCTTTTGACTGAACTTTTGGAATGAACATCCATCCATTATCTCTTTGTCATCTATAGATTTGAGGCAAGGCAGATGATGGTTGTCAATCATTTTCCAAAGGGATAGCCGTGTTAGTCTAGTCCAGTAAAAAAACAACAAGCAGTTGTGTGGCACTTTAAGACTAACAGATTTATTTTTTGCATGAGCTTTCATGGGAGAAGATCCCACTTCCTCAGATGCTTCGAAGATGGGTGAACTTACAGAAAGGAATGAAACTAAATTGCATGCTGTTCTCCAGCTTCTGATTTACTCCTTGATATAAGTGGTTTCCTTTCAGTATTTCACTTTTTGGATAGAAATATTTGTAAGGCCAGAAGGAATAACATAGGCCCTTAAAGGCTAGATGGATGTAGTACAGAAACAGAATGATCTAGGGAAAGGAAGAGGTATGGTGCAAACCCAACACAATACAGTTTCTTCAGAATTACATTGGCAAATGACAAAGGAGATTTTTTAAAAATTATTTTTGTAGTGAAACAGATATGAATATGGCACAGGAGCGGCTTTTTATGTTTCAAAGGAGTGTGGGGAGTTATGCTGCAATAGCCAGATGGTTTTCCTGGGATTTTCTTCTTTCTTTTCTAATGGACTGCAGTAACTTTTTCAGAACATCTCTTGCTGGCTTTTGAAAATTTTACTTTTGACAAAAGAGGAAAGTGAATGACTGGAAGGGGCCATGGTAGGTGTCTCATGTCTGGCTTTTAGCAAAGGGTGTGCTAGCATCTCACAAATTTCTTCCAGTTGGCTTGGGTCAATGGATCATAAACAAAATGTGATGATGAGCGGCAGCGTCTGGAGTTGTAGGGAGGTCTCCAGTGCAGAGTCACAGGAGCTGATGTTAGGTCTGGACTTGGGTCAGGTCAGCAGTCTTTACCTTGAAGAGGAGGTACACAGAACCTTAATAAAATTCATAGATGCTACCAATCTAAACGGGGGTAGTTCTGCAAATACCTGTGAGGCCAGAGAAATTACAAAATGAGAGCTAGGGAGGCTGGAAACATAGACAGGAAAGAACAAAGGAAGATTCATCTGTCAAGGAAAAATATTCTGAACAATATATGCAGTGGAAGAGAGCCACTGGAAGGCAGCAGTGAGGGCTAGCAGAACAAGCAAATAAGGTACATGCTTGCAATGCAATATAAGCTGCTTGATTTAGGGGTTCATGAGTTGATGCTTCCCATCATGCACCACAGGTGATGTGTTGGTTGTTCTCTGTAAGATTCTGGAGAAGGCACTTCTGAAATGTTGCTTAGGGAGCTGGGCATATCTGCACTAGAAAAATATTGGTGAATGAGAAGGAGATTGGAGAAAAGTAAGGATGAATAGTTAGAAGGAAGATGGGAATGACATATAAGGGAAGATTAAGAAAGCAAAGTATGAATTACTTGGCTAAATAACAACCGGCAAGAGGATTTGTTAAGGATTATGTGTAGGACTGGGGGTGAATAAGGCATAACGGGACGAAAGAAAGGAAGTGAAAATTTTACCTTCAGTGCCTCTTGACCCAAATCAAAACCTCTTGGCAGCGGGATGTATCAGCCTGCAAAATAGTCTGTTGAGGCCGGTGGTGGAAGCCCTGTTGCTTGGCACATTTAAATCTATCTTTGATAATGCACTAGAAGATGGACTGCAATGAGAAACCCTGCAATGGGATGTACAGGAGTAGGTACCTGGGTTTTAGCATTTCCAGGTTTTGTAGGCCACTGATTCTTTTTCTTTCTTTTTTTTTTTTTTTTTTTTTTGGTGCTTCTTTGTTGCTTGAGCAGGCTGGGGCCACACCTACCTCAGGTAGGAAGATTCCCCATGCAGCCAAAACCTACAGCATCCCTACTCCGGTCCCCCTCAGCCCTACCCTACAACTTCACTTCATGCCTCAGTCAGACCCACAGCATCCTCTGCTCTTTCAGTGCTGATTGCTGCACAACTCTGCCAGCGTATGTCATTCCTAGGCATGGGAACCTCCCAGAAACATTGCCTGCACACTTCAGTTGTGATCTGGCCTTCCCCCTGCTGTTCCAGGTCTGGGACTTCCCTACTGCAGTCTATCCTAATGTGCAGCACACTCAAATTGCAGTTGACCAGCCCAGACCTCCAGCACATCTGTGCCAAGATGCATTATTGTTTCCAAGTCAACCAGCTCGACCTGCAGAATTCTAGGATGGTCACACCACTGAAGTCCGAGGTCACCTCTGAAACTTCTCTGCAAATCTATGGGAAAATATCTTTCTGATGCCATATGACAGGACCAAAAACTACCCTATCCAAAAGGAAGACAGTTCCTGCTGGGCCTCCTTTTGCGATCTCCACGTCACATACTGATTGTGGGTTAGATGGGGTTAGTTTCCTTTTTACCCTGCATGAAATAAAACTTCTGAGACACAGAACTGTGTTTGAGCAAACATGGCTATGTAAGTCAGGAAAGATTCATAAAACAAGGTTTTGGGTCTCCAGACCTATCTAAATTGCACAAGAACCTTGCTATCAGATGTCACTGAGCAAAATCCTGTATTCGTATGTCCCCTGCTCAGAGCCAGTAGCTGCTGTTAAAGTTGTACAGCATAAATCTGCACAGAATCCAGCTCATTGGACTTAGGTGCTGCAGTTTCCATTCATGTAGCAATGGTAATGCATGTTGCCTGATGGTGCAATCTTAGCTCCAGTTGCATGGAGGGAAGGAAGACAATTTAATAACTGTAAAAGCTCAACTTGATTGTTTTACGAGGCACTAGTGAATCCCAGGTCCGGATCAAAGCTATGTAACCAGAGAAGATGTATATTACTAATGGTCAGATATACAGAATGTTACCCTTTGGACTGGAACGAGAAATCCATCATGGATGGGGGGCAGGGGCGGGAGTGGAAGGCTGAGACGACGACACATGAGAAGGACAAAGTACATGGCAACAGTAATTTGAGGACGCACTGCAAGTTATAGAGGAACAATGGTCACCAGAGCTGGGGTGCTGTTCTTTGGTCGCTATAGCAAGGCTGCTTCAACAAGGCAGAGAGCGTTTGCCCTCTTCCCTAGCCCTGAGAGTTCAGCTGCAGATTTGCTACTCAGTGGCTTGGTGGGGAAAGGCCAACTGGAGGGGCAGGAGACTGGTGCAAGTGGTTAACAGCACTTCTTCACCGCAAGGTGGGTAGGTGGGGCTACCAGGAGGAAGCGGGCACGGCACCCAGATGAAGTGCTAAGGTATACAAGGGAGTTAGCCAAAGCATCAGGTGCATGAATGTTCAGTGTTTCAAACCATCCAATATAAACCAGATAGGCAGAGATATAAATGCTCTTCCTAGTCTATGAGGCCTGCCGCCATTCCCAGTCCTCTGGAGAAGGCTGGTAACTAGGCCTTGCCAGGCCCTGTGAAGGACTCTGTCGGATCAAGAGGAAACCTCTGCTCTGAGAAGGCCCTGCCCTGAGGGACAGGCCTTGGTTCAAGCCTCCCTCAGTGGCTAAAACGATAAAAGAAAGGGGCAATCGGCCAAACACCAAACTCTCCAGTTTAGCTCCACTCTCTGCCCTTTCTCACCTTATTTCCACCTTTGAATGGGCCAGATCTTCCCCTCCTGGGGATGGGACTGGAGATCTCTGTTAAGGGAAGATTCTCCTCCACATGGTGGAGAATGAGACTACAACAGGGGCTTGATGCCCAGACCTCATAGGTCACTGCCAGAGCTTCCTCTTCTGGCTGCTGCCCCTGGATCTTCATCTCAAGGGGTTCCCATGGAGCCAGCGAGATCTTCTGCTCGGGGGTGGAGGTAGGTGCAAATACCACTTTCTATCCATCTGCCCTCTTCCCAGGCTCGTCCATCTTGCAGATCCCTGGATTCTTGGAGCGCTATTGAGCCAGGAAGGAAGATCTAGAAGGGCCACAGGCACCAGGGGAGAGCTGTGAGCAGAAGGCCCCCCATGAGTTGGTTGGGTGGAATGATAATCTGTCAAGACAAAGAACAGTGATGGTGCAGCTGCCTTTCCCTTTCTGCCACTCCAGTATCTTTTTCATCCTTTGCTAATCTACCAGATACAAATAAACCTAAGCAATGTACCCAAAAAAGCCAGATGAGAGAAGAGGCAGGAGAGATTTCCTGGGTCACTGGGATTAACATTTTCATGATCTTCCTCCATCACCTCAGCCCCCACCTCTGTTTGCAAGTCAGTGAGTGGGATGATAAACTAAAACCACACGTTTATTCCAAGGGCCAGTCCTGGGGAAGGATAATCCCAGGCTGTGATCCAAGTACACCAGAAACTGCTGTGCCAGGAGCCCTCTGGCACACTTAGCTGGCCCAGTCACTGAGGGACATCCCTTGCTTTGTGCTTGCTTTTACTCTAGGATCAGACTTTCCCTGCAGGTTGAGTTGATGTCAGACATTGTTAGATTAAAGCCCTAACCCTAAGTAATTAAAACCAAACAGCAGGAGAACACAAGCTGCTGCTAGCGACTTCTCCCTAAGTGTTCCTTACAAGTCTCTCCATGTCTTGCCCCTACCCAGGCCCTACAATCTCCCATGTCTCCTCCAGAGATCAACGTGCCTTTTCATTCATTGTTCCTTGAACTTTCCAGAATCCCTTGGCTCCTTTCAAGTGGACGCACACCATTTCAGTGAGAAGAAGGGCGTTTAACTAGCACGCTGCAAATGGGAAAATATTCAACCTCTAGCCATGCTGGCCTGGCAGCGAGAGGGGGGTGGAATCCTCTTCTAAGGGAACAGGAGGAAGCATCATTGCTTGGGACAGGTAGAACTGCACTGGACAAGGCGCTATAGGGTGTGATTCTGTATAGGCCAGGAGATGGTCTGGGAGCCACGCCTGCTCAGCTGAAATCGAATTAATATGCAAATTAAATTGTGTGAAAGCAGGGCTGAATTGTGACTGTGGATTCTTTTCACATTGTACCAGGTAATTTGACTTCAACCTCCCTCTGTGTGCTGTTTCCTAAAGTTTGAATCCTTACAAATGTTCTGATTTGCTGTTGTAGTATGACCTGATCTCATGTCTCACACTCCCCTGCATATTTTCCTCCAATTCTGTAAATTCTCCCTCTTCGGAGCATCTGATGAAGTGGGATATTCTCCCATGAAAGCTCATGAGATAAATAAATCTGTTAGTCTTTAAGTGCCACAAGACTCCTTGCTTTTTTTGCTTTACTAGACTAACACGGCTGCCTCTGTGTACCCTCTTAAACCGTCCCTGACAGGTGCTTGTCTAATCTGCCCTCAGAAACATCCAGTGATGGAGAGTTCACTATGTGTTTTTTCATGAATGTTCACCATGTGGTAGGTGTGCTTGTGTTGAGGTTGTGCTCTATGGCTATGGCTTCCAGGACAGAGACGGAGAAGCTGTAAATCCAAGCCATTACCAGTCCTCAGGTGTGCTGGAAAAGTGTGTGTTTCAGTGACTGGCCATGAGGGTGCCAACAAAGTGATTACTTGAGTGATACACACCCGCTCTGCAAGGCACAGAGACAGATTCTGGCCTAATGTATGTCAGAATGAATTTGGAGTGACTCCGTTAGCATCAATCGAGTCACTCCAGACTTGCATTGGCCTGAGATCAGAGTTCAGCATCGTTGTGTGCTTAAGGCAATGGCCTGGAGTCAGAATAATCTGTGTTCAGTTCTTGGCTCTGTCACCGACATGTGTGACCTTTGGTAAACCACTTAGCTCTCCATGTCTCAGTGACCCATCAGTAAAATGGGAGTGATAATCCTTCCTTTATCTGTCTTGTCTCTTTAGATTTTAAATTCTTTGGCACAGACTCAGTAACTATTTTTTGCACAGTGCCAGGCACAATGGGGCCCCGATTTTAGATGGGGCCTCTACTTGCTGCTTGAATGTAAATAATACTAATTTGCTCACAGCAAGTTTATAATTGGCTAAGAAACCTCCCAAACTTGACCTGTTAAACACAAGTCATTACCCCAGCTCTTTTAGCAACAAAATACTTTGGCTTGTTTCTTTTTGAAATGGCCTTTCTGAGCTTTCCTCAGAAACTGCAGACGTGTACATGCTGTCTTCATGTCACAATTATGTAACGGCTGCATTAAAATAAACCTTGCACAGCTGTACGAGCACTACAAGCGCTTTATGTCTTATGCAATCACATAATAGCATGTAAAGAAATTTAGTTTCTTTTACAAAGGCTTTGACTATATTAAATAAACAATAAAAAGTCATTAAATCTGTTGCCTAAATGGTCTTCTTTCTAACGACACAGCTGGCAAACACCAGCCGACTGTCAGATTTAACTATACTGGATCTAATTAGAACCATACCTTTGCTGTAATATGTCCTTCAATATATCACTTTCTCTGCCCTGAAAGGATTCAAACAGAAATAATTCACTCCATCCTGTAGTACATGAAGCGATGTCTGCCGTGTTACCCTGCCCACATGGAATGCACTCAATAGCGGTGCATTCCAAACATGAGGATGTGTTTCCAGCTCTCGTTTTCCTGGAACTGATTCATGATTTTCATCTAGTTCTCATAACTTTCTCAATAAGGGAACCAATTATATTTGCAAAGAAAATCAAAACAAAATCAGGTGTTACACAATCCAAAAAATTACTGTTGTTGGGGAAATGACTGTTAAAATAATTAGTTCATTCTGAACCAAACTGCCTAGGAAACTTGACTAGAGTTCCATCTTACAGAACAGGGTTTGTTTGCTCCATGTTTCATCTGTCTGTATGTCTAGGCGAGCAAATGACATTAGCCATAACTGGTTTTATTAACGTGCAAGGAGTGTGGATTACTAATTTGTTAATCCTGAATCACCAAAGGAAAGTGACATTTGCAAATTGGTATGAATTAATGAAAGGTGTCTGTGAAAAGTAAGATCCAAAGGGGTAGCCGTGTTAGTCTAGTTCAGTAAAACAAACAAACGAGTCTGCAAGAGCTTTTGTGGGAGAAATCCCACTTCATCAGACACTTTGTCTTTAAGTGCCTCAGGACTCCGTGTTTGCCTGTGAAAAGTAAGAATATGAGCTGCAGTGAGAGCAAAAAATGAATATGATACAATGCTAACCCTACAAAGTTCTGTGTTTTACTCTGCAGTGTGCTGATCTTGCACCACCAAAGTCTGTGGAAGTTACTTACACAGATTGTATCTCAGAGTCAGGCTTTGGTTTACAGTCAATTTTAATGGCTAGGTTTCCTTCACAAGTATAATATTCCTAATGCTTTGGTCTCCAAGGCTACGAGCCAGTCTATAAACCCTCCTCCCACTCCTATTTACCCAGAAAGAAAAACAAAGCAGAAAGAAGTTTTCTGATTTCTAGGGGGTTTTGAAATGCATCCTCCAAATAAAACATACATTTTTGGAAGCACTTTTGGGCTCTGATGTTGCAAACTCCACTCATGCAAAACACTTCCCACTGAAACAACCAGCAGTTCTCGGTGCACAAACACCACCAGCCCATATTCTTTGGTGATCTATGATCAGAGAGTCCATGTTGTTTAGGTTTTATTAAATGTTCCAGGGCAGCCTTTCTTAATTCAAAACCATTTGAAAACACAATTTTTACCTGGAAACTCCATGCTATTAAGTCAGTAATTTACAGGTACAGTGTGGAGCTTAAGAGTCCAATGCCAACTAACACCATCAGCTCCTCATTTGCCCAGCAGTTGAGCAAGGGAAGAAGAGAGGGATTTCCAGCACTGTTTTGCCATGGAGCCACTCATTTGTCATTGTCAGTTTGCAAATCTCTACAGTTTAATTGAGCTGAGATGCTCGCCACTTATTTAAATTTTTTTTTTATTTACAGCAAATACCCCCATTCACTTCTAAACTGATCCTTTGTACTGCCTCTCGTTCATTTCCAACACCAGCTGTTCCACTATCTACAGGTCAGCACAGAACATAACCCTGAAGCAAGACAGTGACAGAGCAAGAGTGAGATGGCCTTAATATTGTTTCCATGACACCCCTATCTGAGAAACACTGGTGTATCTGACTATGCCTCTTCGCTTTGGAACGCCATTAGACATCAAGCCATTGCCCGTGAGTCTCATCTGCAGCCATCATTGTTTATGGAGCCGTTCACAGTAAGATTCTTTGGAAAGATTTTTTAACCCAAATGGTGAAGTGTGGAAGCTAATACCTTGCTTTGAAGGGAATATTGATTGATGGGTGTAAAATTAGCTCATTATCTGGGCCTGAGCCTCCCATGCAATTGCACTGATTTCATTGGAGTTACACTTGAACTTTTTCAGCTCAACAAGGACCATTTCAGAAAGAAAAATCTCCTCTCCATGACACTGGAGTATTTCAGGAGTAACCCCAGTATGAGATCAGATTGAAGCTCAGTGGACTAAATTCTCAGTTAAAAGGGGGGAAGTACTTTGTACTTAAATAAATAGCAAAAAGGACTCCACTGGTTCTCCTCTCACTCTGGTGTAAATCAGGAGTTACTCCACTGGAGTCAGTGGAATTACACTGGCATGAAACTGGTTTAAGGGGGAGGAGAATAGGCCAAGCATCTTCAACAGGATTGCACCTGTGTGACTGATAGGATGGTTTCAGCCACGGTCTCAAAGCCCCCCTCTGTCACAGCAGAACTAGGTGTAACTGCAGGTACAATTTTGTCCCGTGAGGGTGTTATTTTCCACCAGACATCAAAGAAACAAGTAGTTTGCCCCCCTTAATGGAGTGCAGCTAGATAAAAAGACAAGCAGGAAAAGTCAAGCTTGTTGCCAGAGAAGAGTGTGCTTTGCTGATGTGTTTTGCACAGTAATTGCTATGAGTTCTTCATAAGGTTATTTTAAGTGGCATGTGAATATCTGACCTGGGATGCTGGCAGAAATAAAGCAGGAGGAAATACAATAGCATAACTGGATTTGCATTAGGGGCTACGGCACCCCATAGGAAATTTATCTCAAAGTCCTTTTCCCTTGATAGATGGACTTCCATTCCAGGGAAACTTCAATATGCATCATCCAATGTCTCCACCATTCTAGGCCGTTACATTGTTTCTCCAGACCCCCCTTTCCTACTTAGCAAAGAGATTTGTGTCTTATAAGTTACAAGCCACACCTCATTGTCTTGACTCCATAGTCAGTCGCTGCTCACGTTACTGTGTGCTGTGCCGTTACATCAGTTCTGATGAGTTTACACCCACTTATACCAGTGCTGAATTTTGTCTGTAGTGTTGAATATATGACTTTATATTTATAGCCATGGCAACAGACTCCACTGTTCTAGACACAGAGTTTTGTATATTAGCCAGGGTGGAGTGTATAGTAGCAAAACTGTTTATTGCCTTACAAAGCTCAAGTATTGGGATTCAATTTCTGATCTGAAATTGCTTTCAGTAGGCCACGTTTTTCCTCCATTTGGTCAAACCAAGAACCAAATGGGGTAAAATCGACAGTTATATTTCCTCCATGAGGAGGAATGTGCTGCAAGTGTTATTTTTAACACAGCTGTGACTCATTGCTAATGTGTCATGACTCACTCCGAATTTCAGTCATTTTGACTGTTTCACCATTGTTTCAGGTTCCTTGTGAACCCAAAGTAGGAGCATTCAGTGGAAATGAGCCACTCCTCATTCTTCAAATGTGTCACTTGTGGTAGGGTAGTGGTAAGAAACTGCAGTGGCTAAACTAAACGTTTTCATGTTCCAGGCTGGGCAGTAGCATGGGAGGCATTACAAGCGTTCACCATCTGCAGAAGATCCGTTGATTTGTACCTATAATAATACCAGTAACGTGAAGACAAACTACAATGTGTATGGGAGCTGTTTGGCTTCAGAAATCAAACAGGAACTTGTTGAGGAGACATTTTGTGTCTTCCCAACAAACAAAAGAATGTTTGATTTGCTGACGCTTTCTACAGAATATAAGTAAAGTCGCAAAAAAATGAATGACGTATGCTTTAGAATGGCTGACCCGTGAATTCAGGCGGTCTATGCAGGCAATGGCAAGGGATGGCTCATTGCAGATCTTTACAGGCCACGATTTCTGCATTGAGCTGTTGCTTGGTGTAAGCAGCTGGTGGAGAATGAGCTCAGCTCTTGTGGTGGTCATGCAGCTACGAATTGTTTAGTACAGGGGAGCTGCAGTGAGTAAATGGTTTATTCTTTAATGAGCATTGGGGTGGGTAAGCACCATATTCCCCAAATAAGACGTGAGTTAACTCCATTTACCCTCAACTAAACTACTGTTTAGCGGGTACTTGGTCCTTCCATGAGTGCAGGGGACTGGACTTCTCGTGGTCCCTTCCAGTTTCTATGATTCACTGGCAGAATCGTTGGCTGAACATTCAGGGGGATATTCTGGCACAATCCTAGAGAACGGGCTGTGCATTTAGGGCTTAATCCTCACCCTGCCACCATGGCATAAAGGGAGGACATGATTCTGGGGCAGGCACAAAGGGCAATGCTGTCCCACCGTATCATGCGGAGCTCAGCTCCAAGGGGACACCTGCCATAGCAGCCCACAGGGCATAAGAAGGGACAAGGCACGGGTCACCTGCTTTGCAGTTCCTTTAGTGCCTAACCTGTTATGAAACAAATACATAGGGGAGCACAGATGCTACTCCAGACTTAGCCTTATACTTTGGGTCCTCAGCAGGTCTGATATCTGGAGTAGGGAAGGGCAGAATTTCCTCCTGCAGTCCTCTCTCCACGTACTTACCCAGTCGCCTGGCCCCGCCACCCAGACTGGGCTCTGGGCAAAAGATTTACCTTTAAGTCACGTATGAACATTTACTTCAGTGCAAAGTGACTGCAAACCACTAACAAATCAGTGCAGGACAGTCTTGTACCCTGATTTGGGTGAGGAGTCTGTGCTATACAGATCAGTAGGTGAACTGGCAGTTTCTTCCGGCCTCTATGACCATACCCATGCCCTATGCTCCATAGACATTATAGAGGAAGGATCAGCTGTGTTTGATTCTAAAGGGGAGGCACTTTCTGATAAAACTTTCCCCCAGAGAGAGAACAGAAGAAGCAGGGAGAAATGTTAATTCGAACTGAGAATTGGAAGCTGAAAAGCTTAAAATACAAGCGTACAGCAGTAAGGCCAGAGACTTCCGTTAGGAATGTGGGTTTCTGAAGATTACGCTAAAGAAGTCACAGTTAGGGAATAAGGATTTATGTAGGTAGCTGGAGGGGAATAGATGTTTCTGAATTAATAGCTATGTTTGTGAAAACCTATATATGTTTTTACCCACTTCTTTGGACAGCATGGCAGTCAAGTTACGTAATAACGTTTCATTATTATGCATATGGAATATTCCTTCCACTGTAATTGTACCATTTGCCTTGGCTTGAGACGGGGAGAGAATTATGCAAAAGCAAGGAATTATATATGCTATTGATTGTGGGACCCATATTTTTCCTTTTCTTTCCAAGGCCAACTTGGCTAGAGAAGAAATTAACAATACTTAGAACAGAGTGTATTGCATTATGTTATTTTGTGTCTCTCTTGAATCCCGCAGATCTAGGCTGCCTGAAGACAATAAAAATATTTATCTTTTGATTAGGATGACTACAAGGAATTTGCCTCTCAAAAGAGCAATAAAGAGGCTATTTGTGAGGTCTTAAAAGTGTCTCTGAATTAGATTTAAAATTCTATATTGCAGTGTTTAAGTTCTGTGGGTAACATGCTGGCCCTTTTTGATCCCTTGTACTGTTTAGTCTAGTGTTCTTACATCCCTTGTGTTTAAAATCTGATTAATGATTAAGAAGATTAGGTTTAATTTTCCTCTCTTCCTTGGTTATCTTTCTTTGCCAAGATGTTTAGTGGCCTGTACTATTACTGTACATTGCTTTAGTGTTTACTTATTATAACTTCTGAAACCATAAATATTTTTAAAGCTTTGTAATTTAGTTATATGAAACTTTAAACAAGGCTTGTTCTGCCATCTTCCTGCTTATGCACTAGTCAATATTTATCTGTAACAGAAATTAATGAGTAATATTCAGAATCCATTAATTTGGAGAAAAACTGAATTTTCCTTTTTTATACATTACTTCTGGGGTCACAGAAATACAAATGAAAGGACATCTCACCCCTGTGTGGTTTTAATCACGTCTGGAGAAACTGGGGGTTTTTGGGGGGGTTTGTTTTTTTTTTAGGCATGCATTTCCTCTAATATGCTAAGGGCTACACGATACCGGAGGAAAACACGCTTTAAAGTTCTGATCTAATGCCCATTGACTGAAGTCAATAAAGTCACTTACTGACTTCACTGGGCTGTAGATCAGACTGTAAGTCAGGAATCAGCTTTCTACTGGAAGGCATGACAGATCCATCACAAACAGCTGTTAAAAGGAGTTTTTCATATACATGCATCTCAACCCATCTTGAAGCGAATGTAATAATATAACAAAAAGTTAATATTTTGAGGTCGTTGTTATATATTACACAGTCTGGGTGGTTCTGAGAATATTTGCTCCCCCCCCCCAGCAATTTCTATTAAATAGCAAATCCTTATTAGCTCATCTTGCTGTTGACTACAGTTGCATTCCGGTGCTGTATAGCCATATTCGTATAGAAGGTCCAGCTATTCCTAGGAAGTCTGATAAACACAAACTGAAACACAATACAGGGAGTGGCTGAAATGGTGCACTCTTCCACTGCACCTCTACTTCTTCAGCCAGCCAGTATTTCCTTTATTTAACATATTTTAAAATCAATATAACTGTCAAAAGGAAAGTTCCAAAGGGACAGCCCTGTTAGTCTAGTTCAGCAAAACAAGCAAGGAGTCCAGGGACACTTTTGAAGACTAACAAACATATTTATTGCATGAGCTTTCGTGGGAGAAAATCCCGCTTCATCAGATGCTTTCTCCCACAAAAGCTCATGCGATAAATACGTTTCTTAGTCTTTAAAAGTGCCCCAGGACTCCTTGCTTGTTTTGTAAGAAGGAAAGTCCTCAGTCTCATTTTCCATCTCGGTGAGCCTTTGGCCTTAGGTCAGAGTTGATGCCGTCTCCCCTGTAGCTTAAAAACATTTCAGGTCTTGTTAACCAGGCTGTGCATTCCCAGCCCACCTATTTCACTGAGTCTTGGGCCCTTCCTGCCAGGGAGCGATTGTGCAACTTTCAGTCTGACTCCCTCCAAACACACTGGCAGGGCTTCACCGGCAGCAGAGGAAATGCCCCTGAAGTGGGCAGTTGCATGAGGACTGTGAGACCAGAGCTGTGCAGAACAGGCCTTTTTAGTCTTAGCGGAGATGCAGGCGCCTCCTGCACTTCAATCTGCCTGTCAAAAAGCAGCTGCACGGTCGCTGTCCTGAGGACTGTCACTTACACACTTCTGTGCCTCTCCCCCCGACTGTGGGGGGCGGACCTAGCTCTTTCTGGAGGTGTCTTTCTGGGCACCTCTGACTGTGTGTGCTTCTGGCTGCCCGCTGGTGTGCGCCCATCTTAGTGTGTGTGTGTGCCTGTGCATGTGCCCTGTCCATAGGGGTATGTGTGTGTGGGGGGGGGGATGTGTGTGCTCGTGGGGGGGTGCATGCCCAAAGGGCTCTGTATGTGTGCTGTGTCCATAGCTGTGTGTGTGCCCATGGGCGTGTGTGTGCGCGCGCGCCCTGCCTGTGGGGATGTGTGTGCTTGTGGGAGTGTGTGCGCATGCCCATGGGGCTCTGTGTGTGTGTCTGTGTGTGCCCCACCTTCTGGGTGTGTCTACGTGTCTGTGTGTGTGCCTGTGGACATGTGTGTCTGTCTGTTTCTGTATGCCCTGCTTGTGGGGTTGTGTGTGTGTGTGTGCCTTGCCTATGGAGATGTGTGTGCTCATGGGGTGGTGTGTGCATGCGGGTGTGTGTGTGTGTGTGTGTGTGTGTGCCCGTGGGCATGTGTGTGTCTGTGGGCATGTGTGTGTGTGTGTGTGTGTCTATGGGGGTGTGTGTGTGTGCTCGTGGGGTGTGTGTGCCCCCGGCGGGGGTGTGTCTGGGTGCGCGGAGGGAGGGACGGGCACCCCCGGATGCAGGGGCAGGTTCCCTTTAAGCGGGGAGGAGGGGGAGGAGGAGGAGGTGGGAGGGGGGTGTAATTACATAAGCCGAAGGTGAATAATTCGCGGGAAAAGGGCGGAAGATGGCGCTCCGGGTCCCCGCCCTGCCGCGCTGCTGAGCGGGGGGCGCGGGGGATCCGGGCGGCCCCGGGGCGCGGAGCCCGGCGGTAGGAGACGGGGGGCCGGCGCCCGGCCCGCCCCTTTGCCGGGGTTTATTTTCGGGGTGACGGGGGATCTTGGGGGGCTTCTCCCCCCCCCGGCCCGCGGGACCCGCCGCCGGGGGCTGCCGTGAAAAGCAGCAGCGGGGGGAGCCCCGGCCCCCCCCCCCCCGCCTGGGGCCCCGCTCCGCCCCGGGCCCGGCCGGGATTTGAACGAGCCAATCAGCGGGCGGGGAGGGAGGCCGGGCTCGGCTGGGGGGGCGGGAAATTGCAGCAAAAATTATTTTTGCAAAAACTAAACTTTTCTCTTGCAAACTCGATGGCGGGGGCGGGCTGGTGCAGACGGGGAAATCGAGGCAGGGGGCCCCTCCCCTGATGTGCGGGGCTCCCCCCACCCACCTGCGGGAGGGGACACGGGGGGCCAGCAGCCCCCCAGACCCCAGGGGGCTGGGACCAGCCAGGACCCCTGACGCCCAGCCCTGAGCGAGGGGGAGACGGATGCTGGCATCGCCCCGGGCACGGGCTGACTTTGCCCCCCGAGACTCGGGCGATTGGCACAGGGAGCGTCCCCGTCTTCCCGACATGGGGATTCATCGCTCCGCAATGTAGGGGAGGCTCGCTCTCCTTCCTGGCACTGGCGGCGATTTTTTTCCTCTACAAATACTGGCTTCCTGGCTCTGGATGCGCAGGAATTGAATTTTTTTGGGGGCACTGGCTCGTAACCTCGCTGGCTGCGGAGAGTGAGTGTTCCTGGCCCGGCGCCGCCTCGCCTCTGATGGATGCGTTTGCTGGGCAAAGATCATGAATGTGATCCCAGTCCGTATTCTGGGAAGAGGAGGGAGAGGGGTCTTTTCGGTTTGGGGCCAGCTCTAGGGCCCACCGGGACGAGAGCCTGGCTTTGGAGCAAAGATGTACCAAATGTGTCTCATTTCCCAGGAGTGAGCCAGCTGTGCTTGGTGTTGAAGTAACGGGGCCAAATTCGGGCGTGAGGCTGAGCTGGTGTTTGTTTCTGCCTCTTCTAGTCTATTTAGAGTGCAGGTCCTGCCAATTTAGACTCACCTGCGAATCCGCAGGAAGGATTCGCTTTGGGAGGTGTATCGGGCAGTGCCGGGGGGCGGGTGTGAGAAACGAGGGCCTTGAAGATTATACTGAATTCGTGGCTCTTGTCACTGCTGTGGTGAAATCAGCCCTGATGTGGAAGGTGGGGTGGGCGCCGGCTGCAGGATTCGCTGTTGATTTTTAGGAACCAGAGGCTGGATTCTCGCACTCCTGCTGTGGGGTAGCATCCGGTGAAACTAGGTCTGGTTGAACTGGCTCAGATCCAGGGCTTGAACCTTTGCCCTGAAAATGGATGTTTTTGAGTGGAGGGCGGGGAAGGAGATTTCCCCCCCGTGTTATTTTTTGCACGCTGGTTGCACTTCCTGGTGCTTTCCTGGAGCACAGGCACCAAGAGCGAGTGTGGCTGCTCTCTAGGAATTTCCGGCCTGGTTCCATAAACTCGAGAGGGTCCGGTGGCTGGGGAGAGAAACTTTCAGAGTGAAGCTGGCCCACGGGAGGAAGTTCCCACTTGCTCTCCTCTGACTTCCACTGCTTTGGGATTTCTGTCTCGTGTAACTCGGGACCTGCAGTCTGTGTACTGTAACGATCATAGATAGTAGTAATAAATAATAGTACTTATTTTACCACCCTGAAGGCCGAACCTAATTCCCACTGAAGTTGGTGTGTGTCTTCCCATGGACTTCAGAGGGAACTGAATCAGGTCTTAATATCGCAGTCCGGTTTAAAGTGAAAATACATCAAAAGGTCACTCATGTGTCAGTGGCATGTTGATGTGATTGCTCAGACATCCTGCTCTGCCTGGCTACGGTTGGAGGCCTTTGCCTTAACTTTAGTTGAGAGACTTTCTACCCACCACAGTTTGTCTCGTTGGATCTGTAAACCTTACTGGTAGTCTGTTGGGTGCGCTTCTGTGTCCATGTGTGTGTGCGTGGTCCCCAGGGTAAAACACATGGTGGTGGTTATATTTTAAATCAATTCCAGGGCATAAACCAAGACAGGAGTGTGTGTGCAATTAAAGGGACAGTATCAAGAGAAAAATGCTGCATCATTCGATGAAGTTGCCTTTACTAAGGATGCTATCGAAGATTATTAAAACACGAAGAATTTCAAAATCAAATTTACTTAGTGCTGTTTGTTTGCTTTTTGCTCTTCACTCCTCTAGCAGAGTGAAACCAGGCTGGTCAATATTCCTTTGTGTTTATAGTCAGTTTAATTTTCATGCTGGTGCATTGGTCCAGTGCTGCAGGGTTTGGGGGGTTTATAAAAAAGGGCAGAGCAATTTTTAAATGAAAATTCACAGAAATAAAAAGCAAACCCTGTCCATTCTTCAAACACAGCATTTGGGTTCAGTATTTCAGACTTGACAGAGCCCTGCAAGATAAGTGACACAGAGGAACTCCTCTTTGTTCATTGTGGTCTTAGCTGTATCCCTTTTTCCTTGGTTTTATTACCTGAAGGCTGAAATAACTTGTGTTTTCTCAACTATATCCTGGGATCTGTGATCCTAAAAGCATACGTCTCTACAGGTTGACCTAAAAGAGTGGCTATTAGCCAAGGCTGGTGCAGCTTCACCAGCCTCTATTTGGGACCCTGCCACTAAGGCAGGGAACAGAATGCCCTGCTCAGAGGGTTACACTAGCAATAATCCTGTGATGTGCATAAGGGGGCTGTTGTGACAGACCTTACAGAGACAAATCTCCCAGTTCCAAAGGGGCAGCCGTGTTAGTCTAGTTCAGCAAAAGAAGCAAGGAGTCCTGCGACACTTAAAGATGAACAGATTTATTTATCGCGTGAGCTTTCGTGGGAGAAAATCCCACTTCGTCAGACACTTTGAAGATGGGGGATTTTCTTCCACAAAAGCTCACGCAATAAATAAATCTGTTCATCTTTAAGTGCCGCAGGACTCCTTGCTTCTTTTGCCAAATCTCCCAGTGAGGACAACGAGGGCTTTGCCTACTAATTATGGCTGAGGCCAGTGACTCCCAGGGTTGGAGAGTTTTTTGCGTGATCAGAGCCCTATGTTGTGCCCTCAGCGTAACAAACGGTTGTGTTTCATTGGCAGAGGCTGCTGAGGCTCATGGAGAGCGGCACATTGAACCCCCTCATCCGAGATGTCTATGCGGCTGCCAGTCATCTGCAGCAAGCAGCGGTCGACTCTTCTGCTCATGGGAATGGCTGCAAAGATCTGATGGTCAGGCTGACCGAGGGGCAGTACGTGCTATGCAGGTGGACTGACGGACTCTATTACCTTGGAAAGATCAAGAGGGTAAAGTGGGTGTTCACAGCTCTGTTTAGTCTAACGCGGTTTTCCGCTACTTTCTTCTGCACCACAGAGGTGCTTGAATCAGGACCCTGGACCCAGGTGCTCCAAAATGTCTTGGAGGGGAGGAGAGAAGTGGGGCTGGACTCTGAACCTACCTCCTGATCTGAACATCACAGCAGATCCCAATCCCGACTGCTCTCTGCCTCAGTTCGCTTACCTGTAAAATGCGGGAAGCATTAACTCGTGCCCTGATTCTGTAAAATAATTTGAGCCCTCCACAGAAGCGCTGGCTACATGCTAAGTGTTGCATCTGTTAACAAAAAGAATAGGCTGTGGCGAATGTGACAAGTGCGAGAGGCCAGTGTCAGTGGACCCCATCCACTGACTTTGCTGAGGTGCTAAACAGCCCGACTAACTGGTTCTCATCCAGCCCACTTCCGTGGCGACCAGAAATCATGTCATTTGTTGGCTGTTGGTGAAAGTGAATTGAGGGGCATCAGTCCGGCTTCTAGAAGGAAAGCAGATATCCTGCTCATGGGCTCCTGCAAGGGCTGGATGAGCATGGAGACAAAAGCCCTCTCATCTCTTAATAGTACTTCAAAACAGGGGTGGGCACGGCTGCCACCCATATGCTCGGTTGGCAGCAATGCAGAGAGCTTTAGTTTTCAGGGCTGTTTGTCTGGCATTCTTCCCCAATGGAGACTGCCACTGGATTTTCCTTTAAAATCCAGAGGCTGCAGCGAATTCCTGCAGTCGCAGAGTTGTGAATTTTAAAAAGAAAAGCTTAAAATGAGGGGGATAAAACTGCATCTGAAGCCTCTCTGGTTTGTGCAGGTGAGTGGCTCCAAACAAAGCTGCCTGGTGACCTTTGAAGATAACTCCAAGTACTGGGTCCTCTGGAAGGACATTCAGCATGGTGAGTGACGCTTTGGTTTCTCCTCCTGCCCTAGGGGTTTTAAACTGGTGGGGTCAAATTCCAGCAGGGGCTCAGCACCATCTGATCCTAGCGATGGACCTGGTGGCCCCCTAACTTTTCTTTTTCTCTTGGTTGCTGCACTGCCACTGACTCTGTTAGGCAGGAGTGCTCCTGGGATGTTTGGCCTGTGAGTTACCAAGCATGGGTGGCAAGTTAGATGGTAGGCTTTGGTGTACCGTGTGCGATGCAGCATGACTCGGCCTCTTCCTCCTACTCAGGTGGAAATGTACTGCCTGGTCGTGTGTCCTCCCCCCACAGGCTGCGCCCCATTCCCTGCCTGTAGGATTTCTGCCCCACTCTGAGCTCCAAGGCAAATCCCACTAAAGTCCTTCTGTTTGGGGGCTGAGGTTCCTGACATGCCAAGTTGCCTAGGCCTGAGCAAAGGCTCCAAATGTCCTTTGCGGCGACCTGCTTCTTTGCATCGCTGCATGTTAAAAACTAGACTTGCATTTTAACTCCTTCAGTGCTGCCTAGAGCAGCAGGTCTGTCCAGCAAACCAGCTGTTTGTGTGGACATTAACTGTTGGGGGCTCTTTGTGTGACTGGCGGTCTGGAAGCTGTCAGGAGGAGCAAGAACTGTTTGGATGTTCTGAGTAGAGTAATGGTGGTTTGCTGGCCTGTGTTTGTCTCCGGCTGCTGTTTGCGTCATGCCCTTGGCGGGCCTCTTATCTCTGGCTTGTGTCCTGCCTGTATGATCATCTGGCTCCATTTGTTTGGCGCTGTGAATTTTGCACATGTACCCAGGTTTCTTCCATGGGCTATAACTCCTCATCCAATGGACAAAGAAGGCCGGGTCAGGAATCCCAATGGAGGCCACCAATGTGTCTTCCCAAGGGACGGGTGTACCCTTTAGTGAGGCACATCTCCAGCTGCTCTCAGGGCTTGTGTGTCTTGTCCCCGCAGAGACCCTATCCAAGGTGTCCCAAGGAGTGAGGGACTGGAGCTCAGAAACAAGCCTGGGTCTCACGTGCGGCAATGCAGAGCTCTTCCACTATCCTCCTTAATGCTCCCATCGCAGACACTGCTGTGTCATGTGTTGAGTCGTTCTAATCTAGAAAAAGCTGCCTCAGCTTGTGCTGTTGCCAACCAAAGGTGACTTTTCCCATGCTCTGTGTGGAGGACCATCGCAAGGCCTCTGTGCCATGAAAGTCAGGCTTAAATTTCGGAGCAGTTCTCTGTTTACCCTCTTAAGAGGAAGTCCTGGAGAGAATCTGGTTTAGCATTTTTAAATAGCGGGGTTCTGCACCTGCTTCCACGTAACATTCCACTTCTGATATAACGGGTGGCACTGTTCATCCCGCTTACATCTTTCTTATTTTATAAAAAGGTGTAAAAATGGCTTCTCTTCTTTGAAACGGGGTGGGGCCCCTGGTCGAGGTTAGTCTAGCAATATTCACGCATCAGTCTTAGCACGAGAAGTGAAGGGAAATGCTGTGCCTGCCGGCTCTTTGGATGCATCTGGAGCAGCCTGTCACCTCTGCATGCAAGTGACAAAATCTGTCTGCAGGTGGTTGTGCACGCGTGAGGCCTGGGCTGTGCAGATGGGAACCGAGTAAAAGCTGGGATGAGCTTCCACTGAAATCAAACCTCTCGCTGGTTTCTGTCAGCACTCAGTAAGATTTCTGAAGCACTTTGCTGTCCATTTGGATGAAGGATGCTATGATTATGTTCATGTTACCTTTCTGGCAACTAGTTGTGTGTCGCAAAGCAAGGATTATGACTTTGGGATGAACTCTTCTGCAGCAGAGATCCCAGGTGCATACACCTGTCCCTAGCAAGAATAAAAAGAAGAAGAGAATTGTGGCCTAGCAGCATTCTCTTGAAATAGGGTTAGTTTCCAAGGGGTAGCCGTGTAAGTCCAGTTCAGCAAAACAAGCAAGGAGTCCTGTGGCACTTGAAGACTAATGAATTTATTTATCACATGAGCTTTCTTGGGAGATAATCCCACTTTGTCACTTTGAAAGTTTTCCCTGAGACAATAGCAAATCTCAAAGTCTTTCATTTTATTTGTGATCCGAAAATGAAGGGCGAAACCCTGACCCTGTTTTGGTCAGTGGAAGTTTCATTCTGTATGTATAAAGGCTCTGAGTCTCTATCACACCCTCAAGTCCATTGCCCCAGTAGAGGTAGCCTGGTCTGAGTGAAATGAGTCTGTTGTACAGAAATCTCGGTTATGCTACACTATACAACGGTAGGTTTTTTTTGGCCTGTTCTTGGGTGGATCTCCACAAGCGCATGTCACAGGAATGATACATAATCTCTTCCCCCTTTCCAACTTTTCTGCTGAAGTTCTAAGCAGCTGTCGGTATTTTGCTATGTGTGGGGGCCAAGACAAAGTCTGCTGGTCCTGATGCAGCAAGTCATTTCTTAGCTGGAGTTTCTGCAGATGCTGGCAAGCCTAGCTCTGTAACAGATGTCTTTCCCAGGCAGATCAGGGAACGTATATTAATTGAAAAGTAAATATCATCCTACTGGGGAAAAACATTTCTCCTCTTTTTTTGCCCAAAGTGGTGGCTGAACAAGGATGCACAGGTGTCCAAGAGGATTCTGGGTTAGGTTTCCCACATAGGATGTTATGGCTTACAGTCTAGCCTGCATAGGTGGAAGCACAAGAGGTCTAACTGCTGGTGATCCAGTGGAAAGCTAGGAAAAGAATTTAGAAGTTGCCCAAGTTCTTCCCTTTAACCATATCATTTGGATCAGAAGTTGGTGTGTTTAAGGGCATGAAGTGAATTTTGCCAGCATGCCCCTCTTCCCCGCCTGCTCCTGCAATTCCTGCTGAGATATTGCAGGAGCCGTGCATCTCTGAACCTCTGCCATCTTGCTCTTTTTTTAGCTGGTGTCCCCGGAGAAGAGCCAAAGTGTAACATCTGCCTAGGAAAGACAGCAAGGCCTCTGAATGAAATCCTCATATGTGGAAAATGTGGTCTAGGTAAGAGCGAGTGTGATGGTTCTGTGTTGTGAGAGCATGGCTGCATTGCTTCACGTGCCCTGCCAGCTGTGGGAGCAGCCATTTCTGGCTGACTCTGGCAGTGACGCAGGCTTTTGTTTTTGTGTTTTCTGGCACTGGAGGACTGTGATGTCGTTGCTCAGGAGGGAAGGAGAAAATGAATACCAGCTTGGCAAGTTGGCAGCCCTTCTGAGAGCAGTCAAGGCTGGGAACTCCTCCTTCCCTTTTGCGCTAAGCCGACGCTTGTACGGAATGCATTAACAATGGATACCCACCGAAAAGAGCTGGCTCTTCCCCAGTACGGTACCGTGTGTCATACTGACACGGAACAGAGACGGGTGACAGTCACTGAAAGCCACGTGCCCAGCTTGGCTGTGCTGAGGCAGAACTCCCCATGGCCTTAGTGGATCCAGCTTTACTGCCTGGCAATTTAGACCCCCTGGCAAGCAGCCCAGGAGTAACATGATGTGTTGCGTTGGGTTGCGTGTGTGTGGCCATGCTGCACTTGTACACGCACAGCTTCTGCGCTCTTATTGGCCGATCTCTGCACTCCCTTGAGGCTTCTGTTTGCTCTACATGGATTGTGTCTCCTCTAGGCTATCATCAGCAGTGCCACATCCCGGTGGTGGACAGCAGCGATGGCCCCGTGCTGACCCCCTGGTTTTGTCGGAGATGTATATTTGCCCTGGCTGTACGGGTGAGTGACGGTGTCCACGTGCTTGCCATCCTACTTGTCAGGTCTTGTGTCCATTTTGGCTCTGCAGGTGTTGTGGTTACAAGTTAACTCCTTCTCTTCCTCACCCGGGGGCTGTCACCCCCAACACAATCTGTGCACTGCCTCACCTACGCAGCTGCCAAGCTGGCAGAAGGTAGTCATGATGCCAGGGGTGAAGTCACGGCTTAAGTGAGGTCTCTTAGCTGAAATCTTGTGTCTGACCCCCAAATCAACTGGGGAGAATCCTGGGAAACATTAAAAAGTGATGATTACTCCTGGGACTTGCCCATTTTAACATGGGAAGGGGACTGAACCCTGTGTTCCCTGCCTCCATGGCATGCTCCTATATAACAGCTTTGTTCCCATTCACTTCAGCCCCCAACTCTTGCCAGCAGCGTCCACATGGCCAGAAAGCTGTGCTGAGTGGGCCTCCTTACTTCGAGTGGTCACGTCAGCTGTGTAGAGCAGAGATGGGTGCAAGCCACAGATCTCAGCCCTGAACTGTCAGGTTTCGGGAAAGCACAGCCATCCCTCAATCACTTTTGAAGCGAAATTCAAATCCCAGACTCCTCCTGGCACGCACTTCTCTTTGCCTGCCCTTATGTCTTAACATCCACAGCACCTTTTGCAGGGATCAAGGGGCTGAACAGGAAGGCCTAAATTTTCATAAGTGACAAGTGATGCCCCTTAAAGGGGCCTGCTTTTCTGAGCATGCTGACCCTCAGCCCTGTGCAGTTTGTCTGTTGAAGGACTCTCTTGTTGGGGAATCCTAACAGCCAGAGTTGTTCATTGCTCTGATAAATGTCAGCCTAAGTGGAGCCCAGGCAGAGGTGACACTAGAGGGTTTTAGACCCTGGATATGGAGCGTCTGGGGGATTCGGGTATGCAATAGCATGGAAAGAGGCCATGCTTTCAGGTGAGGTGGAGCTGACGCTATGGGATCAGCAGCAGTTGCAGTCCCATGTGTTTTGCCATCATGGATGTTTCCACATGCCCCACTGGGTGCTGCCCCCATTTTACAGGTGGAAAAACGGAGGCACAGAGGGTGGAAGTCACTGCTGTGCAGCTTTGGGCAGTACACTTGGCAGAGTGTCCAGCCTTTCAGCTCTGACCTCAGCAAGCTCCTTCCATGCTGCCTCTAAACTCAGGGTCCGCAGCTGCATCCTTGCAGCTGATGCCAAAACGCCTATTGCCATCAGTGGGGCCAGGCTCAGGTCTCTAGTGACCAGCTTCCTTGTGCCCAGCAGTGCTGACCCGCTGTTCTTGTTGGTCCTGCAGAAAGGAGGCGCCCTGAAGAAGGGAGCCATCGCCAAGACGCTGCAAGCTGTCAAGATGGTGCTGTCCTACAACCCGGAGCAGCTGGAGTGGGATTCTCTGCACAGGACCAATCAGCAACAGTGTTACTGTTACTGCGGGGGGCCTGGAGAGTAAGGCCACAAACTTACTGTGCTGCACTTGGGTTTGAACGTGGCTCTCACAGAGCAGACTTGCAGTGTGGCGTCCCCCCTCCTCAGCTGTAACTGACACAGCCTGGGTCCCAGGGGCGGCAACATTGGCTCGGCCAGGCCTGCATGGTGGCAGGGGTCTGTGCTAGGGGTCCTGTGGCAGCACTCAGGCTGTGCTTTGCAACTCCCTGGCTGATGGTGAGAGCTGAATTAGAAACCGGCTCCCTCTCCTGTAACTGTGTTTGCTGAGCAGGGCCAGGGAGAGTGAGACAGAGGGGGCATGTCATGGTGCCTAAAGTCAGAATACAGCCTAGGACAGGCCTCGACAAAGCAAGCTTTCTGGTTGCTATGGTGACCAGTTTTAGTAGCCTGTCACCCAGCTTCACAGCAGAAATGTAATGGAGGACGACCCTTTGGCAACCACAAGTAAACTTGCTGTCACCTAGCTGTGAGACAGTTTTGTCCACCCCTGCCCTAGGAGTAACCCAGGGCCACTCCGCTTTCAGTCGTTTAAACTGCAGGTTAGCCCACAATAGCTTGGCTGTTGGGTGTTTGTGCTAATCCCCTCGGTGAGGGAGAGGAGCGGAGCTAGCTGGCACAGACTGACTCCCTGGGAGACTTTTCTTCTCCATATCATGGCACCAGTTGAGGTCAAGGCCCTCTTGTGCCAGGCATGGTAGAACAATATGAGGAGAGGCTGAGCTTGGCGTAGAGCTTCTGATCTAAATAGACAAGATAGGCAGAGGAAGTATAATTATCCCCACTGAAGGGATGGAATGGGACCCAAGACACAGACCCAGGGCTTCCCATGAACAGGCACGAAGACTTACAAAGCCTAGAGCTGGTGTCCAGTCCATTACCTTAACCATCAGGCTGTCGTTCCTCCTGAGAGCAAGTATGAGACAGAAGGTCAATTGCTAACTTAGTTTCCAGGAAGGCTTTTTTGAGGGCACAGCTCTCATCCCATAAATGTGCATCAGGTTCTGATTTTGCAGTCTCTGAATGCAGCTACTGAGTTTTTCACCTCCTCCCCGGGAGGTGGGTGATGGGACAGAGCAGGACTTGCTGAGTGCTGATGCGGTGGCTCTGTGCTTTGGCATGTTGCCTCTTGCTCTAACAAGCTGCAGGTGGGAATCCCCTCTCCGAAAATAACCCCGTTGAGGAAGTCACTGAGGGGCAAAACAACCATATAAAGAGCCACTGCATGATGCATTTTCAATAAGGCTTCCTGTGTGCTTAATTGGGAGAAGCTAAGACAGCCAGCTGTTCTCATGAGCCGATGAAGTGTAAGGCTTTCAGTGTGATCAGAATATCTGATCCAGCGTGAGAGGCCATGACCGGGTAACTTTAAACACCAAACTTAACATTTGATAAAAATATTTTTGGGAAATCCAGATTGGAAGAATCTGGGATCTTCCAAGACGCTTATAAGTGCCCAACTCCCTGGCAGTCGCTTCAAAAACTCTGTCTGGACCTGCCCACCCCCTTTAATTTCAATGTTCCTGATTTTTTTAAAGTCTGTCCGTTTCTCTGCAAGATTACAAAGCCAGATAGAGCAGCAGCCCTGATTCTCTGTTGCCTTGCACCTTGAACTGTCATTTCTGCCACTGTTAAAGGGGTATATAATTGTGCTGTCCCCATTTGGGGAGTGTTGCACTCCCACTTTGCACACTTGTGTTGCCGTGGTGTAAATGGCTGCCCAACATGCTGTGCAATGGAGAATTTTCTCAATCCACCCGAAGGGCACCGTGCATGGCAAAGGAGATCTAGTAATAAAGCGCCGCATGCCAGCCCCGAGACAGGCTTCAAATCTGGTCTCTCTTTGCAGATGGTACCTGAAGATGCTTCAGTGCTACAGTTGCAGGCAGTGGTTTCATGAGGCCTGCACCCAGTGCCTTAGCGACCCCATGATGTTTGGAGACCGGTACGTCCTTCCCCATCTAACCCAGCTGTTTTTCTGCAAGCTACCCCTCACCCCAAGGCTATTGCCTGGGCCGAGCATTCCTCAGTCTGTATATCTGCCCCAGCTAGCTGTTGACATGCTCGTAGGTGTATTGGGAGCAGCTGGGATCTGCAGGGTTGTTTTTCTTCCTCCCAGACTATCACACTTCCTTCAGCATTCTGGGAATCATTGCTCAGCTGAAATCTTGGCTGGTTATTTGGCCAAGAGCCACTGGATTCCAGCAAATAGCGATCCAGATGGAGCTGCTAGTTCGAGTTCACTGACGGAGCAAATGTGTCTGAGGGAGTCTCTTGCTGTCTGTGTGGACACTGAGTGCTCAGAAAGACTGCCAGGCACTAGATGACCCTGCCGCTGCACACTAACAGTTCTCAAGTGGGATGGCAGAGCACGCTAGGGAGTTGGGACGGTTCGTGTGCAGCAGTGAGGCCAGCATGAACAGGGAGAGTGTGGCAGGCTGATGCGGGATAGATTGACACCCAATGTGCTGCACACTAAATGTGCTCGTAGACAAGCCCTGTGGCGTATGATCTGTCAGTGGGTGCATGCGTGTCCTTGTCCTTTTACAGTGTGGGTGTAGCTGGCAGGTGGCTGCTTGCTGATTTCTAGCCCCCTACCCAATGCAGGCAGAGAGAGTTCTGGGCCACACCCTGTCAGCTGGGAGACTCTGCGAGACACAGCAGAGAGAATTGCTTTGCTAAGGTGATCTGGAGTAACTAGCAGTGCTCAAATGGCCAGGGCAGAGGCTGGCACACAAACACACAGTCCCCACTGGGTGTGAGTGGCACATACCACAGCCCTGTGTGGCAGGCAGAGCAGAGACACATGCTGGGGTTGGATCCTCCTGATCCAGCCCAGCAGGCAGAGGGGAGCGCCTCTGTAACACACCACTCCTCCTCTGACTGACTGAGTTACTGGACTCCCAGTGACTTCTGCAGCTGAGGAAGGGCTGCAGCGACATAGACTGTTTTGGGATCAGAAGGCAGGACTCTGAAAGGGGCTGGGGGGGTTGCCCAGGGGTGTGACTTTTGTCCCCAGTCTAGGCCTGAGGATAACCTGACAAGGTGCATGCTAGGGATGGATTCTGCAGCAGTTATTGTCCCACATGGGAGCAGAGATGAATCCTGCTGCCCTTTGGGATGGGCTGGCTGGTGACTACGACTCCACAGGGCAGACCCTCGGGCTGTTTGGTCAGAAAGAGGACCCCAAATCTGTCTCCCTTTTTAACTGCCCTCAACCTTACCCTATCTACCTGCCTCTCTCTCCTTTTCAGGTTTTATGTTTTTTTCTGTTCGGTGTGTAACCAGGGGCCAGAGTACATCAAGCGCCTGCCCTTAAGATGGTAAGAGTTAGTTAATAGTCGCTTTGGGATTGAGAGGTCGAGGCTAGATGCTGGGTCTCCCTGCTGGGTGGGGTGGAGCACTGACTTCTGTGCTCTCGGTCCCCACCTGCGTTTCTCTCTCACTTGGCTCAGCCAGTGACTTTCAGAATTGCCCCTGGAGCTTCAGGGTCTGCAAAATGTCTCCATGTGGCCCACAGTTGCAGCAGTACCCTTGGCGAGATGTAGCCACGCTGATGTGATGCACATGTTGTGCTGAAGTGAAGCAAGGTTGTTGTCTTGATATTTCTCCTGTGATAGAGTGCTATTTGTAGCTGCCACAAGATGGTTGGAGTCCACACTGGGAGGAGCAGAGGACGGGGGTCTCTGAGGAGATCTCCCCTTTATGCAGTAGAATCCACAGGAACAAGGCTGAGAAGCACTGATCAGCAAAGGAGAAGGGCCAGAGGGAAGCCAGTGTCTAATGGCTTCCTTTCGCCTTGGTGCCCCTAGGGCATGCAGTGAAATATTTTCAGCCATTGCTTTCCTATGGGAGCTTTTTTTTGCTGCATGGTTCAGTTTGGAGGTGGAAACAGAATACTGCTTAGCCCGTCTGGCTCTCTAAGCAGCCGCTCCAGGCACCATTTGGCCTTCCCTGGCTCCTGGATCTCACCATCATAGCCTCCCCGCAGCAGGGACTGAGGTTCTGTTGGAGGCAGACTAGTACTGAATGTATGGTTCTCCTGTTAATGGTGTCTCCATTGCCCACCTAAAGCTGCATCTTTATGCAGTTACTTGGCTCAGAAGCCTGAATCTCACATGCATTTTTAAAAATCAACAGGCCGGGCTCTTAAAGGGAGTTGCCACGGTCGCAACTGATTTGAGTGGACACAGCCCCTCTGAATGTCCAGCTTGCTATGTCCTGAGTCCTAGCCTAGCTGGCATCCTGGAGCAGGGCCTTTTTCCCAAGATCTGAGGATACCAGTGGAGGAGCATTTGGCATTTTACTGATGCACCCACGATTTATTTTATAGTTCAAGGTGTATGAAAACACCTTTTGTCCTGACTTGCTTTTTCAGCTCTGGGCTCCACACAGAGCTTTGCAGATGCCCCTTAATCCTGACTTGCAGCCCTGCCACCAGCGCTGTTCCAATCCTACGCTCCTCATTTATAACTCTACTGATGCAGATCACTCCTGACCTTCAGCACCCCTTGTTTCCACAGCTCGCTCAGGCTAATCTGGGGTTCCTGTGCCATGCATAAGAACTTGAGTCCCATAGGGGAATATAACTAGTACATGTGTTTGTGAAGGGAAATAGGGACAAGTGGATGGAAGTTTCTTCTTAAACAGGAAGAGGGTGACTGGTTTTGCATCCTGAAAGGGGAGACTTGTCCCATTCTCCTGGTCAATGGGACTCTGCTTGTGTGTCACCCTGCGTAGTGTAGAAGCAGGAGCCTTACACTAGCAGTTCATTCTCTCCCTGGTGCAGGGAGAGGACATGGATCTGTTCAGCATTGTAGACATCATCTGAATGGGCCCTGGCTAATTCTGAGCCTCTCGTTCAAATCTGACAATGCACCTCATTTCTCAGCTGACAACCACTGCAGGGCTTCCCCTGAGCACCCCGTGCTCCTGGAGCCAGAAGTGTGGCACTGTTTGCCGAGGAGGCTTTTTCTGGATACGTGCTTCATGCTTGCCATGTTGTACATGAGCCAAAACACACATTTACCAGAAGATAAGTCACCCGGGGTGATCTGGCCACACGTCTCTTTTCACTTAAGTGATTAAGTGCAAGTTTATATAGCAGAGACGGCATTGTTCAGAGGATAAAAACACTTTTGCCTGTTCTAACGTCTCTTATCTGAGGATCTCAAAATGCTTTACATCAGGGAACCCCCAAGGTGAGCTACATCAAGGATATACAGACCTTGTTTAATCAGGCACTGATATGCAGCCACCTCTGGGATGAAATACAGTAGCTATTTAACAAGGCATGCCCATGCTGTACACGTGCCTTAGAACAGGAAGTGAGGGATACCATATATAATGGGGGATGTTTCCAGGGAGGCAGGAAATACATGGAGCCAGGACTTAATGGTCATTTTTAAAAAAAGAAGGATTCTTATGTTTTAGAAGCCTCTGTTGCCTGCTGTCATTTTCCTGCACTTTCATTTTTCAGCTAATAGCAGATCAACCAGGATTCTTCCACCCCACTTCCTTAACTGTAGCACTGAGTATGTGGCTGAACTTGACAAAAAGACAGGACAGTAGGACTTAATCCTGGCACTGAGCACCTGAGCCAACCTCATGTTGCTTAGGTATTTCAGCAGGGGACAAATCTCCCAGCATGCAGAAACTCCTGCAGCATTTTGCCAAACAGATTAGCCTAACAACCACTTAATCCTCCAATTCCTGGCTCCCTTTTGGCTGCTTTAAACCAGCCCTTTATGTATTCCTCTAATTCACTTTTGTGCATATGCAAATACAGTGGAACCGGCTATAACCTTCCAGATCTGCACAGCCACTGGAACAGTGCTGTCTGGCTAGCCTGGATCCTGTGCTGCAGATTTGCATAATCTAGCCTCCCAGCATTTTCTATAGTGCTGGATGCACCACTGGATTTTCATTGATTTCTAGCACATGGATCGAGAGGATGTATCTGCTACTGCCTGCAGAATACAAACAAGGAGTCTGGTGGCACTTTTAAGACTAATAAATTTATTAATCACATCAGCTTTCATGGAAGAAAATCCCACTTCATCAGCTGTTGAAGATGGGGAACTTGCAGGATGGCCTGCAGAATGATGATGGGGGCTTTTCTTTTTCTGCTCTGCTATGAGCCTACTAGAAATCCATCCATCAGACCCTGAGCATCCATGGGCTTACTTGGAGGAGGAGCAGATGAGAATGTCTGGAGTGGGGAGAAGGCAGTTGCTATTGAAAAGCCAGAGTGGAAAGCTAATGGTTGCAAACATGAAGTAAAACCAAGTGCATCTGGAAGCAGCTCCTAGGCTAAGTGGGGTTGCAGTTGCCTGCAGTGTCTCAGCTGCTCTTGTTTCCTTTGCTCCCCAGGGTAGATGTTGTCCACCTGGCCCTTTATAATCTGGGTGTCCAGAGCAAAAAGAAGTACTTTGACTTTGAGGAAATCCTAGCCTTTGTAAATCACCACTGGGATCCATTACAGCTTGGAAAGGTAAATATATGGGGGCTGGGATCTGAATAGGGAAGGCGGCTAAGAGGGAAGGATGGGTGGCTGTAGGGGAAGCAACGTGTGGACCGTCCACCTTTACAGCTAGGAATGGTGCCAGACAGACTCAAAAGAAAATAAGCTCAGTGTTTATTTGGGAGCCTCTGTTTCTGTCTGCTCACACACAGAAAGGGTCAGAGGAGGAGGGGAAGCTCATGAATGTCAGTCAAATAGAAAGACAAATTCAGGTGTGTTTAACGTTGAAATGCCCTGGTGACAAGTTGTCTATCTTTGCATTCTGGGTTGCTCTATTAACAGGGAGGAGCCGTAGGTCACAGAATGCATTTGAGCAGTATTTGATTGCCGCCTTTCTGTGTGCTTGCTTGAAGAGCATGGTGCAGGGGGTCTAAAACAGCCTTTCTTGATCCTTCCTTGGGGACCACATGTGGGTTTGCACTGGGGGGGATTTTGTGGCTCTGCGTGGACTCGGTTTGTTGCCTGCTTAGCAGCAAATCATTAGTTGGTGTTTGTACAGAGCACCTAGGCACAGGGGTTTATGGTGATCATGTAGTCAATGGCCGTGTGCAGCCCATGGGGAGACAGAGGGCACTGGAGTGGGGCATTGCGAGAGCTTTCCACTTGGCTTCTTCTGCCTGCCCAGGGGAGAACTCACGGTAACCTCTCCACCCTGCCAACTCCATGCAACATATTCAAGGCTGGCAGATCACTGTCTGGTGGAGGAGCTGCTTTGCAGGTGGAAGGTGCTGACCATAGACCTACTGCAGTCCTGGTGGGAGCTGATTTGTAAGGAAGCATTGCTGGTTGCTTTCCAGACCTGCTGTTTGCCAGAAAAAGCATGCTGTCTTACCGGTCCCACGGTCTTGGGGCAGTGTGTGAGAACTGGAAGGAAAAGGACTAGGTTAGTTTTGCTGTCCAGGCCCAGGGAAGTGCAGGAAGTAAACGTGAACACAATTCATTTAGAGAGTGAGAGCAAAGGAGGAATTTTAACTGTCTTTAGGAACCCAGGAGAGGAAAACCCAGAGCACTGGTGTCCAGACAGTAAACAGTGCCTCCTCCTTAGCTTCCTGGAAGTCTGTGGGGGTTTTCCTGGGTGCACTTCTGAGCTTTGTGGTTAAAACCTGCTTTAATAGCAACAGAAATCTGTTGCTTGAGCGCCCCCATTTGTTTAAGTTCTGAGTAACTGCTGTGGCCAATGACTTCTCCAGCCAGTGTGTGGTCTGTGCTTTGCTGTTATCTGTTCAAGTTACCCAACTGATCTTTTGGCTAATGCTTTATCCCAGCTGACTGGCACCTCAACCTCAGAACGAGCTCCGCACCTTCTCAACGCACTCAACAGCTACAAAAGCAGGTGAGCAGGGGCAAGGGGATTGTGTGCAATGCAATATTTTCCTTTCTGCAGGCGCAGGGAAAGTTGGAAGGGCTGAAATTCCTGGGCTTCTGGGAGTTGGGTGCTGAGGTAGGATTGGTGACAAGGGGGAAGAGCTGTCCATGAAGGCTCCCATTCAGAGCTTAAATGATAAATCATGAAATTGTCTCCTCTGCCCTCTAGATTTCTTTGTGGTAAGGAAATCAAAAAGAAGAAATGCATCTTTCGTCTGCGAATTCGTGTCCCGCCAAACCCCCCCAGCAAGCTCCTACCAGAGAAGGGGCTGGGTCTGGGTGAGAATGGAGCTTTGGAGCTGAAGAGGAGAGGAAAAAGCAAATATGCCCATAAAAACAGGTCTGTGTCCAGGCTTTTGCTTCATGCTATTCTCTCCTCTTCCAGTAGAATCACAGGGTTGGAAGGGACCTCATGAGGTCATCTAGCATCTCTCCTCTTTAGAGATCGGGTTTTCCCATAAAACCTGTGAGCTTTCACTTCATAGAGTAGAGCTTAAACTGAGACACAGAAATGCTAAGACATGTGCTTCTCTGGCATGTTCAGGACTTCCCAGTTCTGCCTCAACAGCTACAGTAAAGCAGCTTTCCTAGGCTCTCTTAGTAGTTGTGTCTGCTTCACATCATAAAAACACACTTTTTCTGGAGGGTTGCAGAATGACATTTTATTCCTTACAATTCACAGCACACAAGAACCCTAGAGCAGAGAGAAACAAACCAGACTGCTCCATGAAACAGAAAGGCCACAATTCACTAAAGTAACTAACTGGCTCTTAGCAAACTGATGACACAAATCTCAATCTTACACTTCTCTGAAGAGTACCCTAGGCAGCAAGCAGGAACAGGATTTCAGTTTTCAAATGATGGCTTGTAAATTTTTCAAATTTTGTACACACCGCTCCCCCAACCCTAGGATTCTCCCTGGCAGTTTGGAACCAAGCTAGATATTTTCTGTGGTCCCCCCCACCCCCAGGCCTTTTACATGCTTTTCACTCTCCCAGCAGGTCTGACTCTCATTGTTCTTTTGTTTGTGTTTGTTCTTTGCTTTCACAGTTTGCTGCCCCATGAATTTCACCAGCAGAAAAGGCGAGTTGCTAGAAGAAAAAGATCAAAATTTTTGTTGGAGGATGCTATTCCCAGTGTTAGTTTCTCACTACTCTGTTTTTTTTGTTTTGTTTTTGTTTTTGTTTTTCTGTTGTTACCTATGTGATAATATTTTTCAGGGTTGAATTATTGTAGTTAGTTTTGCTTTTTGTTTTCCAAACACTGAATTGGGCATATCCCTGTGCTGCTGGCTGCAAACTGGCATTTAGGCTTTTCCCTGTTTGCCTTTTTACCGTCTGGCAGAACCAGGGAGCTCCCCAGGCAGAGGTGACCAATAAAGGCAAGGTCAAAGGGCCAGTTTGAAAGTTTGCCCTTCTGGCTTCAAACCAGCCTTTTGATGCTAACAACAAGAGGCTCAGAGCAGGGTGATCCAAATGCATCTCTTTGTTTAACCAGTGCCATAGAGGCGAAAGAAGACTGATGGGTAGGAGGAGGTGTATTCAGGTGGCTAGCACACTGGGATGAAAGTCTCAAGTTTGCCACTGATGTTCTAGGAAAGTTTTTGAAAAAGTCACCTCAGGTCTCTGCCAATAGTTTCCCAGCCTGAGGTGTGAGAATTGATTAAATCTTTGTAAAGACTTTGACATCCTCAGGTGCGTCATGTATAACACTTCCAAATGCTCTCTGAGCTTCTCAGTTACCAACTGGAACGAGGTAAAAGAGAACCTCAGTTGCCAAGGGGCACTTTATTATTTTTCCCAAGAAAGGTTCCTTTGAAAAACCAATGGCAGGAATTCCTCATCCCCCTATGGCTCTGCCCAGTGGGTTTGAATGGCAGCCTTCTGCATGCCTTCTTTGCAAAGGGGTAAGTCACTGTCGAAGGCAAAGGACATCTGAGTGTACTGTAAATGGAAACTGGAGGCCAAGCAGGGTAGGAGACGCTAGCTAGGATGGCTCATGCCAAGTCGTGGTCTGTTTTCAGCTAATGAATATACTCTTTTTTGCAATGCAGAGTGATTTCACATCGGCTTGGAGCACAAACCACCATCTGGCCAGCATATTTGACTTTACACTGGATGAAATTCAGAGCTTAAAAAGGTAAACAGCCATCTGTCCCGTAGGACAACGATGTCACATGGCAGAAAACAACCTTGGCAGGTCTCTAAGTGCATCTCCACTCTTTTCCATGCAAGGAGTTTGATGTCACCAGGGTTTGGGGCATTGCCCTCTTCATTAGCTGGGGAGAGGAGAGATGCCCAAAGGTGACAGGTGTTTGATGGCTTTAATCAGGCAAATCTCCACTCCCAGGTTTAGATGAGGAATCACAATTTTCAGTGGGCACTAGCTATGCTACTTGCACCCTGTTGGGAAATGGAAGCAGATGTGTGGGAAGCCCTCACTAGTTGCTTGTGAAAGTCCCATCCTGGCATCTCTGGAAGTCCTAGCAGGCTGCGCTGGCTGCCATTTTTCTGTCTGATATCTGGGCTTTTAACTAACCTTGTGCAGGCCCTGTGGCTGTACTGGTAGGGATGCCGGCTGCTGTGCTCCTGAATGTCATGACTGGGCTGCACGTTTTAGTTGGTGTTCTGTCTGGAGCTGTGGCCACTACGCCCAGGGAAGGGTGTCTGCTACTGATGCAGCTGCAAATGCTGGGGTCAGTAGCTGGTGTCTGGCCAGGGTTGATTTCACTCTGTTTCCCTTTCAGTGCCAGCTCGGGGCAGACTTTTCTTTCTGACCTAGATTCCACAGATGCTGCCAGCACGTCTGGTTCTGCAACAACGAGCCTGTCTTATGAATCAAGGTAAAAGGAGGGAGAGTGGGAAGAGCTGAGACCTACTTCTTGCTCTTTGGTTTTTGCATTTATCTTCATTTCACTTGAAAGCTTTCCTTTAGTCCCCTTTGTCTCTCCAACTCCTGAGGCGATTCCCTGGTCACTCTCCATTCTCCTGTGCTTTGTACAGATGCAGCTTCTTGGTTAGTAGAGTTGTCTCCTGGTGGTGGTTACCCTCAATGCTTCTCTTCCCTCCAGTCTTTCTCCGGGCTGCAACATATTTCCTAGTATTGCTAATCTTTCTCAGCCACTGCCCTGACAAAAAGCAAACTGAGCTCTGACTACCCTGAGGCTGTCTCCAGACATGCCTGGCTGCAGGAAAACCCAGTGTCTGCTTTTAAATCTCTTCACAATGATACACTGTGAAGAAGCAGGTCCAGGCAGTCCTCAGACACCTGGCAGCAAAGATTCCTGCATGCTTGTCTTGAGGACTCTTCCCACTCTTCAGCTTGTGGCCAGTTTGTTCTGTGCCAATTTGAGTTTTAAAAAAAGAAATGGAACTGCCTGTTTTCCTGCCACTCCTTGGTGGGGTGGGAGAAGGCTGTGGAATGAACACAGAAAGGGCTGGCCCTGCATTCCTCCCTTAGCCAAACTCCTCTTGGCTTATCTGGGATTGATGGGTGATTTTACGTTTATAAGGACGGAAAGACTTGCTATTTACTGAGCACATCTACTGTGCTTAGACATCGCCACTGGACGTCTCCTTCCCGGCAGGCAGCTCTGTGAATCAGGCCTCTAGTGACTGCAGAGCCATGATGAGGTGCTTGACAAAAACACTTAACCTCACGAGCTCCATGGGAAGCTGACATCAGCACAACCACTGAAACGAGCTCGTATAGGCACAGAGGGCCATGTTCAAAGAGGAGCCGACAGTTTGTGTACACAGCAATAGAGACTGTGACAGCGAATCTTGGAGCCTAGGGTCAATCGGGCTCGCGACTCTCAAGCTGTGGAGTTAAAAGTAACTTTGATGTTTTTGGCTTGGGCTGGAGTCCAGGATCTGAGATCCTCCCCGTCATTGGGTGTCTGAGTCCGGGCACGAGCCCCAGTCTGAACATCCACAATGCTAGTTTTAGCCTGGCTGCATGAGCCTGAGTCAGCTGACCTGAGCTGAGATGCTTCCTGCCATGCTGTTCATGTAGACATTCGCTTAGCCAGCCTTTGGGAGCCTGACAAAGTAACCTGGACTTTCTTCCAGTCCCCTCAGTGACTGAGTTACAGTAGTTGTGAGTCGAGTTTGGAGGCGAGTTTGAGATGTTAAACAGTCAGTTAGTGGCTGAAGCAAGAGGAGACCCCTGGAGTTCTGATGTCCAGCTCCTGATTTAACCACTAGACGACATGCTCTCCTATCCTGTAACTCACCAGTTGAGTGACCCTGACAAGGGCAGCTGCCTCTCTTGCCATTATTAGCTCCTGAAAGGCACTTCATGGCCAGAAATCTGGCACTTTGTTTCTTGATGCACACAGAGTCTCACAGTGACTCAGCCGCAGGGAGGGGAAGCTCAAAACTCAGCAAACATCAGCCAGTGCCCTACTTGGCTGGCTCAGCGCAGGGCTCTGTGGATCAGGAGTCCACTGACATGGTTTGTGCTATCACCTTGTCTCATCTAAGGACCGGTGCTGCTGCGTTGTTTGTTCCTTTGGTCAGCATTTCCCTTCTCTCTATTCCGTAGCAGGAGGAACGTGGGCAGCCGGAAACGAAAGTTGGCAGCTAAAGCCTACAGTTCGGTGGGAGCAAAGAGGAAAGGCATTGAACAAGGTGGGCCCCTGAATGGCTGTGCCTCGGAGAGCAGTGAGGCGGCATGTGCCCCGGAGCGCCAAGATGACTGGATTGACAGTCACACCTTGGAGAGCATCAGCGAGGATGACTCCTCCCTCTCCCACCTCAAGTCGTCCATCACCAGCTACTTTGGTGCAGCCGGCAGGCTGGTGTGTGGGGAGAAGTACCAAGTGCTAGCCCGCAGGGTGACTCCAGTGGGGAAAGTCCAGTACCTGGTGGAATGGGAAGGCACCACCCCATATTGATCCCTCTGGCTTGGACCAGCCTGGGGATTCTCTCCTAGTTATATAAGCCAAATAAAACCCAGGACATAAAGGAGAAAGGGATGTGGCTGAGCATGGCTCCCACGCTGAAAGCTCTCCTGATGCTTCCTGTGGGTTGTGCAGGTGAGGGTTAAAAGGCACAGTTAGTGGTCTCGAGCAGGGATCTCTAGGGAACTGTGAAGGACGTAGGACAGAGCATAGCAGAGGCAGGTGGACACTGCAATTAAATCCAAACTTACTGTGAGCCACGGCATCAGGTGGCGACAACTGCTAGACTTTTGTTTTTAATCGTGGTTATTTCATTGGTCCTGTATCTACAACTGGCATCACTAGTTACGCTTTCCTGAGTAACTCTTTGGCTATGCCAAAGGAGACCTCTTGGTGGAAGAGAGGTGAGTGATTGTAGCTTTTTCTTGTGATACGCTACTGGGCCTTAGAGGCCTCTCCAAGCCGCCTTGCCTCTGGCTGATGGAGCTCACCTCTGTTTGATGGAACAACTGTTGTGGTGACAGGAAAGGAAAGAGGGAAATTTGAATGGAGAAAGGAAAGTCAATCCATGGAGAGCTTAAACAATCTTCTGCTCTAATAACAATAAAAATGCTGTTAGGCTGAAGAACCACACCTAAGTCCCCATGGGCACCAGTGTCTTATGATCACATGTGAGCCTTAAATAACAGACCCCACTAGCCTTATTCCTAAAGCAAAAAGCACCTACCTGACTAGTTCTATCATGCTGAAGAACCCAAGAATCTCATTCTTGTGCTGATAGAAAATGCTGGGCAAGCTGATTCTTGCCAAAGCAATTGTATAATATTTGCCTCCTTGTTGTAAACCCGTTCATGAATGGGATGGAGGTAATTTTAAATGAGCAGCAGTGCCCTATATCCATACATCCATCCACACACACACGCTTTCTCTTCCTCTTTCTGGCTATACACTCCCAGCCTTCCCAGTCACAGGACAGATTTATATTATGGTTCCTGTTGTCCTAGGACATTGAGATGTAAAACGATGCATCCACTCCATTTGCTTATTCTTTCGACAATCACAGTTTTGGAATGAATCAGACAAATGTGAGCTTGCCTTAAAACAAAGGAGGGCATTGTTTTGCACTGATGGCTTCTTAATTGAAATGTATCCATGGGCATTTATTATTGTAAAGATCATTGCATTGAATGCTGACGAACAAGTAGACAAACCAAAAACCACCAATCAAGCAAAACAAAGGAAAGTGTCAGCTTCTTTTTGAATGAAAGAGAAATATTTTTGGACGGGGAGGGAATTTCTGTTGCTGCTTCTTTCGGATACGTAACAATGCATATTGCTTTTATATTACCTGACATATACTAGCTGAACCAAATCTTTTTACTTAGAGCTTCAGGTCTCTTTCTTTGTTGCTCTTGCATATGTAGTGGAAAAAGAGGATGTGGCCTTGCAGGGCAAGGAAGGGATAGTAAATGCAGTAGCTTCAGAATCAGAAGAATGAATGTAATAAATTATTTGAAGGCGAGCCATGTTTTCCATTACTGGGATTCAAACTGTGACTTGCTAAGCCAAACTCGGGGGTTCAGTTTGCCTATCTAATGAAAAATGCCATCTTTGCCTAATATAAAGTCATGGTCAGGTAGCTTAGACTCAGTCTAGGTTGGTTTAAAATATATTTATATTTTACAAACGCTTGATAGCAATAGAAAAAAATGTTAAGATTTTTCTTTTAAACATTCAGTGAAAACTTGTTCAGACTTTATAGCCTTGTGGTTGAGAACCCAAATAAAACTGACAATAAATGGAAGTGACAAGGTGGGTGAGGTAATATCTTGTATTGGACCAACTTCTGTTGGTGAAAGAGACAAGCTTTTGAGTTGCATGGAGCTCTTTTTCAGATGACCTGAAGTTGGTCCCATATGAAGTACTGCTTCATCCCCATCTCTCTAAGACTCTGGGACCTACATGACTACAACAATGCTGCAGATAAAAGTGAAACTGATGTCTCTTTTCATTGTCCAAGCCGAGGGAAATGCAAAAATTTAAGCATCAAAAAACCAACTAGAATCTGCAAAGTCTTTCACCTTTTAATAATCCCTAAAGGACATGATCTTTAACAATGTATATGATTTTATGACCTGACTGTTGCAAGATGAACTGAAAAGCTCATTTTACTGGGGGGGAAAAAAACCCCTTATTTAAGATCCTGAATCATTCAGTGTGTTGTGCTCCCGTAATGACACTGGTGTTAAACTAAGAGTAAAAACAGGTGAGAAAGGAAAACTGGGCTCTACTTTTAAGCAGAGATCCTATAACATAAGTAGCACTTCCCCACTGCTGTCCAGAGAAGTGGCACAATATCTCTGTAGCAGAACAAGTTAATGTTGCAAATCAGTGGCCAAATTATGTGATCCTTACCAAAGTAAAACTCCCACTCATGGAACTCTGATAACAGTGGATATCTCAGGTGGCTGTTGGTTTGGTTTTTTTAATATACTCCCCAAAACCTGAATTAAGGTTTCTGTTTTTGTAGCCTGAGTTGATTATGTGATTGACACCTAGAATGGTGCATTCAGCTCCTGTTCGATGGGGGCTGGATTCTGCCAAGATGTACCACGAGGGTAAGTTTGGAGTATTTCCAGAGTAACTAGGATCAGAATGTGACATGTTATGAGCTCTTGTAGCCGAAGAGAGAGGCCTGAACGTCCGTCATAGCAGGAGAAAAACTTTCATTTTGTCTGTCAGAAATAATCTAGCAACACCTTGATGGAAAAGCTGCCAGCTGTTTGTATAATGTGGAATCTATGTTGGGACTGGTTTTAAGTCTGCTGAATGGAAGCCATGACTTTTTGAAAACTATGGGCAGCACGGTTCTCCTGTTCAAGTGATATCTTACTCCTGAAGCTTGGTCTACACTGCTGATTTGTGTCTGTGTAACTAGGTTGCTCAGGATTGTGGATTTTTCCGTACCCACCCAGCGATGTGGTTATACCAACCTTCACTCCAGTATAGGTAGTGCTGTGTTAACCAGAGGGCTCCTACTGTCATTGTAGGCAGTGCCTCTTGGGAAGCGGAACGCTTACGCCAACAGGAGATGCTCATGTTGGCACAGGTAGCATCTTTTCTAAGCGCTAAAGCCAGACTGGTGCAATTGCATTGCTGTGGCACTCTAAGCATAGACAAGCCCTCAGTCAAGTGCCTAGAAAGCATTAAAAGACTGTCTCTCTCTGAACCGTACAAGCAATGAGTGAAGAGAAACTGCCTTGGTTCCCCAACCTGCATCAGATCTGCATGGGTGTATGCCTCTGGGCTTGCCTTTATAGCTCTAATCACAGGATTGAGGTCTTTCTAGGTATAGAGATAGGATTTGGTCTCTTGGGGCCTGGTCCAAAACACTTTGAAATCAATAGGTGTTTTTCTGCTGGCTTCAACAGAGTTTGGATTGGATCCCTCATAGTCTTGCATCCTTCAAGCACAAAAGCTAGTTATGTACGTTTACTCTTTTGTTGTTTCCTTGAGCTAGGTTTTGTAATGATTCAAAGTACTGTAGCTATAATATGTCGTGTGAAATAAATAAAGTGCTTTGAACGCATCTTTATAGCCAAAGAGGCAAGATTTAAAAAAAAACCAACCAAACCAACCCTATATTGAATCTGCTCCTTCTTTCAGCCTGTATATAGGAGCCACAGGATAACCAAGAGATTTTGAGGGTTTAGGCTAAGAAATTATTCTGGTGGGCAGGAGGGGAGCCAGAAGGAATGTTGTTACGTATTTAAATGTAGGTGTTTGAGTGGATCAATACTTGGCATTACATCTGCATCAGGTGAAGTGAAAGAGACAAGGTCCCGGCTCTGCATCACTTGTTGACGTCAGTAGGTTCTGCCTGCATGGCGCTTATAACATGATCTGGGCATTTAGTATTTCTGATCTTAGCTCAGTAACAGACTAGATGTGGGTGCTGCAATTGCACACAGTTACATTTGAAAAGGCAGTCATGGAAAGTAAGTTCCTTCTTTCCTTCCTGCCAAGGCCTGATGTGCAATGAATGACTCCTGATCTTGCCAAGTGAGGCCTTTTTTGTTCATCCCTAAATTGTATTTCCTCCCTTTGGAAGACGTAGAATGTAATTGGTCAGAATATGCAGACCGAGCGGAGCAGGCTGAGCAAGATCTTGCATTAAGCACTCTTCGAGGCCATCATCTTTTTGAAGCAGAACTCTCCATTGTGCGTGTGTGTGGTTTTAATGGTGGGGTTGGTTCAAACATCAGGTGATGCTATGGTTCTAAGTGAGCAGAGTTTTCTCTGAGACAAATAACAGAACCTGAGTGCGCACACTCCTTCCCCAGCCCATTTGCACAGGGAACTTTGCTTGCTCCGTTGGTGCCAATGCCATGCAGGATCTTTTAGCTGACAAAAGTGCTTTAGTGTATCATGATAGTTGCATGGACATTTGCCCGCCAAATGATCATTTACACTTTTGCTCTTTCACCGGTGCCTAAACCACCTTTTTATTGTTTGTCACGCATGGCGTGGAAGATGCAGGACCAGATGGTATCACTACCCTGAGTTCCAGGGTACTGCTTTTAATAAGCACTGGGCAGAGTCCTCAAAAAGCTACGGCACATTCCAAGAATGTCCGTGACCAGCAGGCTGTCTCTGCAACCTTTTTATTTTAGGTCTGGCAACAACAAACACAGACTAATCCCCCCCCACCCCACCCCATCCATTCCATAGAGGGAATGTGGAGCCTTTAAAAATGCTTTTTCCAGAGGATATTTTGCATTAGTTCTATTAGATCTTATAACGATTGTGTGCACCTTCTAAAGATTTATGATTTCAAGTTGCTGCTTTTAATAACCAATTTTGTTATATTCAAGTTGTAATTAATATGTCCAATGTACAATTAAAAAATCTTTAACATTATTGGCTCTTTGTAGTATAAATTATTCATCGTGTGGTCATGGACTCTTGAAACTAGGCCATGCAGGCATCACTTGATGGGTTCTGCTGTCTTATGGAAAGTGGCAGCTTGTATCTCTGAGATTTGAAGGCAGATCACAACTGTAACCCAGAGAGAAAGGGAATTGCTGGGCTGAGATGGAGACTGGCAGTTCTCATTATGCTGCCATTCACTTTCCTCCCTGGACATGTAGCATTTGAAGGCTGAAGGTCCTAGTTCTGAGAAGATGCAGGGCTGCTGAATAGGGGACAATGCCAGAAAGTACTTCCTCCTGCCCCTGCCTCTCCTTTTTGCAGATCCTGCACATCTGAGCCTTTTGAGCCCTCCCCCACTTGCATCCTATTTGTGGGTCACTGTTGTGCCAGAGTACACCTCCTGATGCCAGTCAGTAGTGATCCCTTCCTTGAAGAATCACCATAGGAATGGCCTTCGTTCCCTAAGCTGGTGTAGCAATGCCAAAAACTGTGACTGGGTTGCCCTTACAGAGCCTGCTACCTGGTCCATGTGGTTTAATTTAGGCCTGATGCCTCCTCCCACAGCAACCCGTGGGAGGTCATCTCCTCCTCCCCAGCCTGCAAGACCTTTCCTCTAATTCAGTCTGGGGAATGGGGTTAGTGCTGCAGAGGAAACAGGGAGTCTGTCTAGTGCCCTGCATGGCCCCTCAAATTTGTGCAACTGTGAGGGATCCACTGGAAGCACTGAGCCAACCATGTGAGAGTCCTCTGCCTCTTGAGGGGAGGGGGATCCCTTTACTGCTTCCCCAGATCTTTTGCCCCACTGAAGGCTCCAGCTACACTACATCCTGGGGATTCCTTCAGTGGGGGCAAAAATAAGTCAGCCATCTTATCCCAATTTGTGGCTCTGGAGCTGTGGATGACTAGCTCCATGGACGGCCACGTGTGGATCAAAAGGACATGATGTGGCTCTGTTAGTCAACTCCCCATTAATCACATATTTGAATTTTACTTAAAGGACTCTCCTGAAGTAGTGAATATCTGTGTTCCTTCCTAGACCTCCTACATGGTGAGGAGGGGATAGGGGGAGACAAGGAAAGTTGTCCTCAGTACACCCAGAAGGCTCAGATGCTGGCCAGCAAAGCAAAGAACTGAGGTGGTTGTTTTTCTTCAAATATCATGATTTGGGTGGTCTGCTCTGTGATTGTTTTCAAATGCTTGGGTTTGGCAATATTTTTCTGACAAGGCTATGCATGCCTTTGGGTGTCACCTACAGTTTGTGTTTCCTTCCTGCCCTCGCTGCTTAAAGCACTCTTGGGTGTCTGCTTGCGATGGTGGCTGGATGTGCTGGACCAGGAAAGTCTGTCTGGTAAGTTTGTCTTGACGTTGGAAAAAGACCACTAGCAACATTTGACTTGCTTTTTGTTATTGTTTCCCAGCAACATCTGTGTACATGCATGAGAGTAAGAACGTGACATTGGCCAAGGTTTCTTCAGTTGTCCAAGTTACAGACATTGCAGAGATGAAAGAAACAACAAACAAGGTGAAAAGGCAGCTTGGTTTTAAAAATTCTTACGGAGCAAACAATCTTGGGTCATGGTAGAGACACATGCTGGGACTTCCAAAAGCTCTGTCTGTTCTACTTGCTTTCCCTGGTACTTTCTAAAAACAAAGGGGAAAGTTTCATTATTCACTGCTACAGATTGCGCTGAAGTTTTGTTTTTGTTCACTGCTCATCTGTATTAGTTGCCGGTCTTTTAGGATGCTGGATTTCTGTTGGTAACTGTAAGACACTGACTGTGGATCGATAACATTAGCCATTTGTAATGATTTGAAACAATGCATTGTCCTTAGCATATTAACTAAATGGATGTTTCCCCAGGGACATTTTTAATTGACCAAATAGATTTAAATCTACTTACCTATGGAACTAAGGCTTTCCTTTGCTTTGGGTATTTTATTAGGCTAGTTTGAGTTTGCTGTACGTTACCCCATGTGACTCTTTATTTGGGAGCTAAGCAGGGCAAGGGAGTGCAAGCTATGTATACTGCCTCCGTTGGTATTCCCTTCCACTTTAGTGACATGCTGCCATCTCCGGGTGGAACGCATAAATTACACAACTATGTGAGAGGATGCAAAGAACTTTTTTAGGAAAAGTCAGAAGATTTATACAATCTGAAGAGAAACCCGAGTATAAATAGCCAATTTAATTCTACAACGGGTAGTGAGGGAGCCAGATTTTACCAACCAGTTCATGGTGGTAATAAACAGCTGATTAAGCTGGGGTTGGTACCTCATGCAGTTCTAAAAGGGGGTAGAGAATTTTTTTTTTCTATATAAACCAACCAAGGAATCCTGTGGCACTTAAAGACTGACAAATCGATTTTAGCGCATGAGCGTTTGTGGGAGACACTTTTTTCCATATGGTGCTTTTAAAAGTGTCATGTAATTGCATGCGACATCTCATAAATACAAACTTTTGAAACAAAAATAGCATAGAGTGTCCAACAGGTGCACCAGGAGAGATTAGGAAACCAGATGGAACCTGGACTAGAATTTGACTAGAATGAAAAGGGTCACATGGGTTCTTTAATTACAAGAAGGGGCCAGGACCTGGTTTTATAATTCATCAGAAAAGCAGAAACCTTCCACTCCCGCTGCCACTGATGACACATTGACTGACTCAGTGGATGGAGTGCCACTCACTGGATTCCCAATACTGCGCTTTGGGCTACCAAAGTGTTCCTGGAAGTTGCCCATGCTCCTTTAAAGACACAAAAATCTTGTTTCCTCGTGGTGTGGGAACAAGAACTCTGCCATCTGCTGAAGAGGAGCAGATTAGAGATGCATTTTTCTTGCTCTGGGTTGTCACACAGGAACATACCATGCATGCATCACTATGTATAGAGCATTTGGGAGAGGAAGCTTGTCATTTATAGTAGCACTTACTCACTTTGGACCATAACAGAATTAGTCTGGTCAAAAGTCTGAAGAATGTGCAGAATCCTTTAAAAGGGAGCATTAGTCACAAAGAGCTTACAGCAAACATGGAACTGACTAGAGCTGAGGTATTTTGGCTGTTAAAGAGCTGGAATTTCATAAAGAGCAGGAGGAAGGTAAAAAGTCTACCTTTCCCCCTGCAAAGTAGCTTTAATCCCACATCTTAACACAGCTAGGGCCCATTTAAAACCACAGCAACATGCCAGAGAAATCTCAAGTGACACCATTAGGTAGGAGAAGCAGCGAGAGTCCTGTGGCACCTTACAGATGCCTTGTTTTTGTTTGTTTGTTTGTTTGTTTTTACCTTATAGACTAACAGATTTCTTTGAGGAATAAGCTTTTGTGGGATCCAACAAAAAGGTAAGAGCTACTGCTGTGGGTGACAGTAGGCACGGGAACAATGTCACTACTCCCACATACATACAGGGCGATGGGGACAAACCTCTTATTTAATTTCAGCCTGTAAATTTCCTCCCCTGGCTTGTTCTAATCTGTTAGCACTTCAAGGGAGGTGAAACAAGCTTTACTCCTGGTCTGACTGGGGGATGGCTTTCCTCTGGTGCCTACAGCAGGCCTTGACAAATCTGTTTCTGGTCACCATTGCTGCACTGCAAAAATATAATGGAAGAGCCCTCTCTGGTGACTAGCAGTAAAATTGCTGGCACCTAGCTGTGAGCCGATATTATCCACCCCTGGCCTATAGCCATGGTTTGTTGAAAGGCCTCTCTGACTGGCAGCGGCAGAAAGCAGCAGTGGTTCCAGGGGGCAGGCATTCTTCAGTGCTGCATCTTTTGCCTCAGCCCTGCTATCATCTGCTAAGCAATTCCAGCAAGGCCCTCAGCTGACAGCCATGAAGTGCTATATTTGTCCCCCCCTCCCAACCCGCAGCACTCTGGGCCTCAGCCAAAGCTAATGGGAGACACTCGCTCTGATGGCAATTGGCTTTGAATCAGCTCCTATGCGAATTAACAAACCATTGCAGAACTGACTTTGATGGGCACAAGAGCAGCCCAAGGGTGCTGTTATCACCCACTGCCAACATTTTGGAAGCACGGTGGCCTGAAGTCCTAGTCTTTTCAAAAAGGTACCTGCCTCTTTCCTGATGGATTGATGGCAAACCCTGACCCAAATACTTTAGGAGGGAGGGCTCTGTAGAAAACCTTCCCCAACCCACCCCACTCCCAGTATGATCAATGACAGAGCAGGACTGGCAGACTGGGCCCCATTGGCCTTTTTATAACCAATAAAGTTGATAAAAGCAAGCCAGGCATCCTGAGTGAGAAAAACTCTTGTTTATTAATGTCTTGGACACAAATTGCAAAATATTGTTCCATCATTTACATTAGCTTAAAATAAATCTGTTAAAAGCCCAGGTCTCTGTCTGTAATGTTAAATTCTGACAGGGGAGAACATGTTTGCTTCAGCCACAGGGAAGCTTTGGTTGGGAATGGGTATGTCATATTTTTTTCTCCCTAGTTCAGCAATGTTTTCCAGCATGACACAGGTCCTACTGCAGCCTCGCTGCCCTCCAGATAAATGCTGAGCAAATGGCATTGTTGTATATGCTGGGGAGAACTGACCATTGTTGCATCACTCAGGCCAGCGGGTCCTTATTTGCGCTGGCTGGGCTCCATTCACAAATGCTCAGGAGGCAGCACTCTGGGTGGCTGGCTGTTTTTAAACAGCCTCTGCTACCCTGCCATTTTCAGAAGCAACAAGCTGTTGCACATGGGGCTTTACGGCAGGAGAAGACATGAGTGGTTGCATTGTGGGATGCCCTGCTGTACCCTGATTCCCTGTCATTTGGAAAGGAGGGACAGAGGCCCATAAAGAACCTTCCCTACCTCTGTCTCGCCCACTGCAGCAACCCTTCTTCTGTCAAAGAGGCACACAGAGTCCCCTGCTCACCACCACGGGGGCTGCACAGGCTTCTTCTGCAGTGCGCCCAGCCCCTGACAGCCAGTGATCCTGAACTCTGGTCCTTCTCCACCTCACTACCATGGGGCCTGGGCTCCATCATGTGGTTTTTTCACACTTTGGACCTATAAATGGCCATAGAGGCATCAGAGGATCTCACTGCACATCACACACATCTTTGTATGTCCTGCTGTTTGGAGCATTGGAACGATTCTTGGGCAACTCAAGCCCTTCCTCCCCTTCAGCCTTCTCTTAGGATGTTGTGCTCAGTAAAATGTAGGTTTACCCAAGAAGGTGTGTTCATTAAACTATTTCAAGTAGGAGTTTAATTCCAAATTCCAGGCTCTTGTGCTCCCTCCGTTCCCTGGGGGTTTTATCGCCCTGCCGTGTGTGTACATAACTCCCACTTGCAGTGAGGAAAGACAAGAGTGACCAAGCAAACATCCTCTTCTCTTGGCAGGCAGGAGGTGCTGGGCATATCTTGAGAAGGATAAAATGATGCATTCTAGCTAGTCATCAGGGACACCTTCTTCAATCCATTTTAAATAGAGAGGGTTTCCTTGGTCTATAGGCAGGCTGATAAACTCAGGAATCTCAAAAGGATGCATGAATCTGAAATGGAAAACACATGCAACACCCCAATGGGAGTGAATCATTTCTGCTGCAAGAATAAACTCAATTTTTCTTACAGCCCCAAGAAATGTGGAGTCTTCTGTTTACAGAGGCACATGTCATGAAGGGCCCCCAGAGCTTTGTCTCTGACCTCAAAGCAGTTTTGCGTCCCTTTTCCTTCAATCACGTGGAGTCACAGTCCATGAGCTTTTTGCTTTGAGTTTAAATTAACTAAGCATCCCAGGGTGGCTGGTCCCTTTAAAGAAAGGCACTTCAGCTGCCTTATGCCACTAGAACTGTGGCCAGTTTGACCCATTTAAAAGGGTAGGACAGCAACCTGTGGGAGGGCCATGAAGGAACCCATGGCTGGGGGGCAGGTGTGAGCTAAATTAGGGCTTGCTGACCATAGAGGTGTTTGTCACCTGATCTCTACAAACTGGAGGAAAGGCAAGCTAGGACTCAAGGCAGGAGAAGAGCACAGAGAGCTGCCAGCTGACTTCCAAGCTGAACTCAAAGGTCAAGAGGGCTGAAAACAGGGGATCAGTGGAGTGGCTTATCTGCTCACCTCTGGAGAGTGGGATACAGAGGGGGCTGAGGGCCAGAGGAGCAGAAGGCCCTGCTGGCCTTTCTGAGATGACCGTTTAATGGAATTTGCAGTGTGGTGAATGCTCCTGTGATGAGGATTAACTCCCGGTGAGAAGCTGAGGGAAGAAGAGCTGGAAGGCCTGGGATGGCCATCTTGGCAGGACAGGAGAGGACCGAAGAACAGACTGACATGGTGGAAGATGCTGGACTGTGGTATGTGTTACTCTGATGGGCTAGATGTTGGGGGGGAGTCTAAGGACCATATGCATTTGGGGTGATACGTGGGCTGTGTTTGGGGGACTTTTGTTATGAATTATTGGCACCATGTTTTGTAACAAACCAGCCCCAAGGAGGGGTGTTACTGAAACCAGACAGCCTGTCCTGGAACCCCATGGCCCTGAGAATGGACGTGGGGTGGGATCCCGATATTCGGGCACCCAGCCACAAGGGGCTGCTCGGGGATGAGATGGAATCATTCACCTGTAGGAACTGCCAGCCTGCACCAGGCCAGTGGCCCACCTAGTCTGACATCCTGTCTCCAACAGAGGCCAGTACCAGATGTTTCAGGGAAAGACGCAAGAAACCCTGAACTAGGCTGTTATGGGATAATCTGTTTTAAGGGAAAGGTTTCCTCCTTACTGCCCATCATTAGTGGCTAACATGTGCATTGAAGCATCAGGGTTGATATCCTCTCCAAAACTCTTTATTTATTTACTATGATGCCGCCAGATATTCTTGTTATCCGTATCTGTGTTACAGTCCTCTTTGAATCTAGCTCATACAATGCTAGTTTGTTCCACAGGCTAATTGTAGGTGTTCTGTAAAAAATATTTCCTTCAAAGTGCTGACTAAAGTCAAACCACTCTGTTTCACTTAGTTTTGCAGGGATTCTGCAAATTCTCCATGGCTATAACACAAAAGTTGAAGTTCTTTTCATTTTGGTGAACTTTAAGAGATATTCTTGAGGTTTGTGGACTCAATTTTTACCAGAAACCAGCTGAGTTTTACCTCGTTTTTTCATTTTAGTGTGAGCTCTGAATTGATGATATGCCTGTGTTATTTGCACTCATTTGACACATACAGTAGCAGTCAAGGATTTAAACAGCCACACATGGGTATTGGAATGAAATAACTACCCTTTCATTTGTTGAGTTAGAGTCTGAGATGGCATATTTTGTTTAGGGGGAAGATATCATTTGTAACAGGCGGAAGCCTCACCTGATGTAGTCCGATAATTCGCTTATCTTTGATGTCCTGGTTTTCACTAACTGTAAAAGAAAGAGAAGATATAAAGAGAACAGAATCTGGGACAGCTACACACATTTCAACTTCAGTGCCGATGGGATCTACTTTTGTTTTTACAAGAAAACTAAAGTCACTTAGGAAGTTTCATGGCAATATTATGCCATTTGCAGGTAATTTCAAATATCTCTGACCTAACAGATTCCCATGGGAGATGCTTGAACTATGCTAGCATCTTCTGCCGCAGGATGCCTGGGAAATCACTTAATCTTTCTGCCTCTGTTTCCTCTCTGAGAGACAGGGTTGCCCAGTGGACAGAGATCTGGACTAGGACCCAGAAGACCTTGGTTCTCATCCTAGCATTTTTCACTGGCCTGCCGGGTGACTTGGGACAAGTCAATTCCCAGCTCTGTGCCTTAGTTTCCCATCTGTAAAATGAGTATAATGACAGGTATTTTTTTCATAGAGCACTTGGAGATCTAGTGATGAAAAAACATTATAAAAGAGCTAGGTGTTCCATGTAAAAGGGGAATACTAGTCCTTCGCTGTTTCGATTGTGAACTCTTCAGATGAGGAACTCTTGCATTGTGTGTGTCTGGAAAGTGCCAGGCACAAAGGGGCTGATGTTTCTAGCCACGTACATGCAGAAAACTGCTGGACTGACATCCCTGCTGAGTGAAGTACATAATTTTTCCCTCCTAGCCTGCTGCTGTGTCACTGCTGTGGCTCACTGAGTCCAGGGTGTCTCAGCTGAGGATTTCTGTGATGTGATGTTGACCTCTGTCCTCAAGGAACTGGATTGAGAACTTCCAAACCCATTTCCCACAGACCTCAGATGGTACCAACTCTTGGCCACTCCTGTCCTGAGCTGGTAACCTGGGTCCATGTCACATTCCCAAGTTGTGAAACCGTCTCCCCATACCATCATAATATTGGAATTAAACATAGGTAAAAGATGGAAACAGCACCTCTCAGAAATGCATGTCTCTGCTAGCTAGACAGCACCAGACACTTACTAGCAAAATTTCAGTGGCTTCTTCTATTTCCCCTTTCCAAAAATACCTAGATTTAAAAGAAGAAACAGAGTACATGACTGCAGTCCCATCTATACTGATGTGGAATCAAAATTCATTGAAGAAAGTGCTTTGACCTCTCCTGAAGAAACATACTACACAAGAACTGAGTGGTGGAGACATTATTGTTTGATTTTGCTGGTTGCCTATGGTAGGGAATGAACTCTTTGGGTGACAGTTTATGGCCAAAGAGGATGGCTTCCCAAGCAGGTTAATGGGATTTATAAGCATGCACTAAAGGTAGAGGGTTCAGGGCAGATTGTCTGCCTGTCGCATGTGCAGGCAGAGCAAGGACAAACCTGGCAGCTCGTTGCTGACCCAAGCTGGCAAACCCAGTGGGAGAGTCACTGAGGTACAAGGTGGCTGGAAGCCTTTTCAATCACTTCCACGTCAAAACCTCCCTCTGAGGTGACACTCTCGAATCCAGTCATTGCATTTATGAAAACCAAACATTCATTGTCCTAGAAAATGTTCAGCTGTTTGCCTGCACCTAAGTCTGCACAGTATAGATGAGCCTGAATGTGTCTTGTTGGAGTGGCTGGAGCTACTGTGGGTTTGGATTGAAATTCAGTGGCAGAACTGGAGATAGGGAGACCATGATTAGACTTAGCAGGGCTGCCTGCATGTCAGGAATGAGGTGAATTGGCAGAGCTCTGCTGGGATGTGGACTGGCAAGGGAACAGCAGGGGATGGCATTGGATGCCATAAGCCAATAGCAATAGGGTTTTGCCTGGGTGGTTTGGGGGCCCAGGACTGGGATAACAGAGGGTGCTACAGGTCAGTAGTTCTATCTGGAGCAGATTGTGAGGCACCTGCCCATGCTAACATGGCTGTCTCTGTGCTCCTTTTAGGAAACCTAGAAAGGAAGTAAAATGATGGCTTGCCTCCTGGCTGTGCACTAGGAATTGGCAGCTGGGGAATGACAAGCTACAGAAATGACTTCCACCTGAAACCATGTTACTAATCCTGTCTCTTCTTTCTGTCTGACTCACAAAGAGTAAATCTGCTGTATTGCACTCATGACCTTTTAGAGCAATTATCTTTGCTGAGGGCCATCAAAATGCCACCCATGTGCCCAGTGCCTCAGGCCAGAAGTCAGCTAGAGGCATCACAGCAGTAAGAGAGCAGTGGCCAGTCAGCTGAGAAGAAAGAGGCAAACAACACTGCATATGCATGTGTAACAGGACAGTCATGAAATGGATTATAACAAACTGTCCTGAAAAACAGAGAAGCTAAAGCCAAGGAGAGAGATCAAATTCAGAATGGAGACTCCTCCTGAGATGGGGCAGGTGACAAGAGCTACTGAGGGGATAGTGGTGTGGGTGGGAGAAATGGCTGAGAACTTCACTGCTCTGGTGAGCTTTGCCCAGGGCACTGTTCTTCAGCTCTAGCACCCAGGTTAGGCCAGGGTGAATAGGGCCTCAGAGTTGTGGCTGCAGTGGGGGAGCTGGGTGGAGCATTTGCTGCCTAGTCCAAAGCACCCAGAAGTCTGTCTTGCAATCAGTGGCTTCATTCTGGAGAGGAAGGATGGACCTGTGCTCAGATGCTGGAAATGGAAAATCTCTGGCTCCTTGTTTGTGCTAGTCCTGGTTCTGTGTGAGAGACCATGTGCTGGTCACCTCACCTTTTGCATGCCTTGGTTCTCCAGCTGTAAAATGAGGTTAGAAATAACTTCCCTGGGATATAGTGGGGGCTTCATTCATTAATGTCTGTGACAAGGTTTCAGCTCTGAGGGTGGAAGGCCCAGGACACCTGCAAATATTATTGCTGTTTTCATATCATTCCAGGGCCAAAGGTGCCCTTTTCTACCAAATGAAGACACAAAATATTAGTGCAAATGCTTGTTTCTTTGTCTGCTTCCCTTAGCCAGTTGAAATGACATCCCATATTAAATCATGGTGAAAGAGGCTAAAATCCACTTTGTGAAGATTTCTGTTCCTAAGTAACCAATAAATAAACTGCAGGGCTCACTCTTACAATCTTCCAGCCTAGCAATGGGAAAGCAGTAGAGCCTTCCGGAAATAATTGGGTCTGCCAACTGCATGGTTTCATCAGCCTAATTCTGGGAGGTGCTGAACCATTTGTGGGTCCTCAGGCACCTCCTCAGTTTGCTATTCCTGGGGTAGGCTGCCATTTGCAGACAAGCATTTGTTCATACTTTCAAGAAACATTCAGGCAACTCACATGGATGAGGCCTTTGGCAGGATATTCACACTGGCAGCCAGCTTTTTATCCATAATGGCCCTAAACAGAAAACAGAAGGTAAGTTAGTGGAAAAAACTTTCTTTCCTTCACCCTCAGCACCCTCCTCTACGTTGTGTTGTGATGTTAACCTTGACCTGTTTCCTACAGCGACAAGCCTTGACATCAGAAACACGAGTTAGGATTGTTTACCCAGCGTCTAGCTGAGACTAGCTCAGCGTGGCTCTGACTGGCTTAGCTGGGGGAACACATCTCCAGCCCTCCAGGTTGCTGCTCATAGAGCAGGAAAGTTTTAGCATCAGCGTTGGCTTGGGGTAATAGGAAGAACTCAGCTGGCAGGCTCAAAATTTAATTAATGAAACCTTACAACATCCCCATGATGTAGATCAATCAATCAATCAAATCATAGGGCTGCATTCTAATCCCCATTTTCCGAGTTGGAAAACTAAGGCAGGATTAAGCCCTTTGGCTAAAATGATCCAGGGCTGGGATTAAATTTAAGGAGTCCCTGACCACCAGTCATAAATTTGCACCATGTAACTCTGCCTCTCATTTGCACATCAGAATAAAAATCATTGAATATATCGAAGGCTTAACAATGTCAGCCTTCTCATACCAAAAAGGTATTAGAAATCTGAAATCCAAATCCATTCCTTCCCGAAGTTTTCCTCCTTTCATTGTGAACTTGTTTGTTATTGCAGGACTGACTGTGCATTAGGTCTGGGCTGCCAGCAGAAGTGACATTTGAGTGATTAAAGAGCACAGAAGCAACAGTGGGGGAGGGTAGAAAGGGTTAGGAGGGCTAGGTCAAATATTGCATCTTCCAACTCTACCAGTATCCCCACTCTTTTAGAGACATCACTGATCTTTTGACTTTTGCACCCTCTGCTCGAAAAAAAAAAAAATCTGTGTTTAACCCTTCTTTGAAGGTATGCCACTGTTAGCCTTTGCACTTATTTTACTTTAACCGTGGCCTGTGTTTTGTACTTAGCACTATGGCAATGAAAAGCTTCAGTCGTCAGCAATACACTTGGATCAAACATATGAGCTCAAAGACAAAGAGCCAGGAGTTCATAGGGAGTGAAAGAATAAATCCACTGAGCTGCAGGAATTAACCCTAAATAGGTTTGATGGTTAAATCCAATCCTGATGTTTGTATTCTATTAGCTACTTCAAATCATATAAGACAACACTGTTTTGGCTCTGAGCAGTTTAAAATGTCACCCTTACTTCCAGATTAGAACACAGATTAGGAGTGATTATGAAGCAAACGATAGCACTCGATGAAACTTTTATACTGACAAGAGGATTTTGCAGCACAAGCTGTGACAACACCACAAGTAGATTGAGGACTGTGCAACATCGTAAGGTAACATGCCCCGGATGCCGCCTAAACCGGCACAGAAGGTAACTCCCATATGTCAGGAGGATATCCAGGCTGCGATTATGTAACGCATGGAAATCTGGAACCCAATCCATAAAGTGAAGCTATTTGTGTAGCCTGGGTTCTCATCTGGTTGTTCCCAAACTTTTTTTCATGTCTTTGTTGGCTGTCTTTGTCTATTTATAGAAACCCACAGTTGTCTTCCACAGCGAGAGCTCTGAGACACTGGAGAGGGCTTCTTGCTATTCTTGTCAGCACAGGGCAGGACCACGGACCAACCTCTCCTCTAGCAGCAGGAAGACAAAGGGACACACCTCTGGAGAGGGAGAAAATTAGGTCCGCTACATTCTTCTCACACACAATGGAAATCTGCTCCATGGCACAGCATCTCCTTCTCTCTGGGCACCAGGGAAGCAAGAAGCCACAGAACACTTGCTCTCCATGCCATGTTTCTTTTGGATCTAGGCTCTTTCCCAACAGTTACTCCTTCTTATGGCCGCAAAATCCTGGAGGAATGGATGAGGTCCACCCAGCACCAGAGTGAGTATGGCAGCAGAGCTTCTGAGGGTGCCACCATGCCACGGATGATGGTGCAGGCAGAGCAAAGCCCCAAAGGATCATCAAATAACCCTACTTCTTTCCCTGTGGAACAATATGGGTAAGACTCTGAGAAGGTGGCTCAAGGATCTGAGCTTCCAGCTAAGCAATGCCTGAATCTCACACACCAGACAGCATCTCACAAGGGGAACAATGGGGCAATGCACTGAAAAGAAGAATCTGCCTCTGCTCAAGGCTGTACTGTCTGATCTTCCTGGGTGATCTGACAAAGCAGTAACATACTACACAAGGGGTAACATTTTTCAAAAGATGCTGTTGACTGCTTTAAAAATACTTAGCCCTTTTCTTTTCAATGTGCTTTAAAAACACTACATAATTAATTGTCTTAACCAGCTGAAGTAGGTAGCAATTTATCCTCCCCATATCAGATTTACATACGAGGAAGCAAAGCCAGAGAGGTTGTGTGTCATATCCCAAACCACCCATAGAGACGCTACTAGAGCTGGGATTAGAACCACAGAATTGCTTCTGTATTCACACGACACCTCTATAAATGGGTGAGCATTTCCTAATAAATCATATTGCTTTCATGGAGTCCTCTGCACAAAAATCTTCCAAAAATCTCCTTTAAAACAAGAGAGAGAGAGAGAGACAATTTTGGGGCAAGATTCTATATTTCACTCTGTTGCTGCAATCGGTCAGCTAGTAAAGAGAGCATAAACACTATCCCTGAAGCAATTAAGGGCATTAACAAGGCAAAAGTATGTTGGCACATGTGCTCAATAAACTGGAACAGAAAACTGAAGATCTAATTTTGCCCTATGAAAACAAAAAACAGTAGGACAAGGTTTGGATCAGCTTCGTAACAACACTGTGAATAGCAGAGAAAGCATAAAGAATAAGAAACTCCTGATGCCATCTCTTTAAGGAAACTGTTTATATCCCTCCTGCAGAGATTTGATCCAGAATTCTTGCTACAAATTAGCAGGTCAAAAAGGGTCCCTGGGGAGCATAGACTAAAACAGGGACTGCAATATAGCTTCTTTTGGAATGGTATCCATTAGGGAGCCATTTAAACTGTGGCTCATGCACATCAAATGTTTGATACTCAGTATTTAAGCATCCCTAAGCAGCCACAACAAGCTTTTCTAGGAGATATCCTGTACCCAGACAGCCTGACACAATTTTTCATGCCTGATTTTCACAATTGCTGGTGAACGTTTAAGGTGTTGGTGACTAGCACAAAGCAAGAACACTGGAAGACGGAAACGTTTCAGAAAACAGAGGGCATTTAAAAATGTATGTTTGCCTTTCATAGCAAAACACTTTACTTCTCTACCAAAACAAAACAAAGATAACCAACTGTCCAGAAGCTTAAGTTCCACCTTTAAAGTGGGTCATTCTAATTGCAAATGTGCTGTTTAGTTACTTGAAAGTGTGCCTGTTGCTCCAATGAAAACAAAATGCTACACTTTTTACAGTTTCTACCCATAAATTAAGCTGTGCCCATGTGTGACTGTTGGTGAAAGACAGACAGAAAGCTAACTTTTTAAACCTATAGCTCTATCTACTTTGTTGTTAAACCAGGCTAAGGTCTGAATGCAAACAAAGATTTTGTATCTGAATTATGGGCCTCTTCCAAAGTCCATGGGTCTTTTAATTAACTTCAATGGACTTTGGTTCAGTTCACCTTCTTCTACCTGGCATATTTTATAGCAGTAAAAAAGCTAAATTTACAATGATCTAGACCGTGGGCTTTTTAATGTCTGCTACTGGTATTTTGTTAAACTCTAACCTATATTTTGGTAGAACTAGTATTACATTAGCAGTGACCTTTCTGTCTGACCCCCCGAGGAGCACAGAACAAAGCTTAACAGCAAAAGATGACAGAGATGATGGCAAGCCCTGTAGATGAGTGGTTTCTCCAGCAACCTGTCTGGTAGCTTCAGTGGAAGAGGGGGAAAATACAGCACAGAAGCACGAGGACATAGTGATATTAAGGCTTCTGTGGGAAGGGAACAGATTCAGAGCTATAGATTTAAATGGCAAATAAGCCAGCAAACAAGCCCTTCCACCGGTAGGTTGTGGTGGTCACTAACTGAGATTTATCACATTTTGCTATGGTTCCAGTTTCTGTTATCTAGAATATCTTCTTTGGTGGCCCCTGTCACACAGTGAGACCTATGGTTCCAGTTTCTGTTATAATATACTAGGATCTCTTCTTTGGTGTCCCCTCGTGACACTACAGGGGAAGCAGTTTCCAGTTTGAGGGCTATCACATGTCCAGACACTCCAACTCCTCCATTTCTGTTTTAGAAGAGAGCTGAACCGAGTGGATGATTCTGTAATTATGTAAAGAGGCTCCTTACGCGAAGGCACATAGCAATAAGCACTTAGTTATGTTCATTTCAGATTACTACCAGATAACTAGCAAACCATACTTTTAATTAGAATTCAAGGGTGAGGAAAACAAATTCAAGCAAACTGCATAAGCATTAAGCATGCACTTCACTTGAACAGAGACAGGGATATGCATAAAAGCTTTTAGTTTCAACTGTAAACCTCTAGTATTTGTAATATGATCTGTACAGCTGCTGAAAGAATACAGGTTTTCCCATAGAAAAATCTCTCTTTTTTTTGTTGAACACCTCAACAACATTTATGGCTAAAAGCAGACAAAACTAATTTTATTACCAAATTCCAAAAATATTCAGGTTTTGGGTTTGGTGGTGCTTTTTTTTTTTTTTTTTTGGACAAGATAACCCCTTCCTTTTCTTTCTTTCAAGCAGATTCTTCATGGAAAATTTTCCTTTTTGTTAAAGCAATTTGCTACCAAGAAAATGTTTTGACAGAAATATTTCCTTCAGTCCTAATCATCCACTTGATATATGAGAGTTCAGAAGGAAAATCAAACTAGTAATTTTTTTCTAACAGTCTTGCATCTGAGGTTATGGTCAATAGGGATTATAAAGGTAAAATGAAAATATGAATAAACAAAAAAGTAAAGAAAAAGATATGCACAGGTACAAGGCAAAATAGGGCACCAAGGGATCAGGTCTAACCCTGCCTTTATCTTCATAAAAGCTAATGATCAGCCTGAAATATTTATTTTGCTTAGATTATTCTGGAGGTCTCCAGAACAGTTCAGGGCATAGCCATGCCTTCTGGACCCACAAAACTAAACTTTCCAAATCAGACACAGGCAAAAAAAGCAAAATCTCCATCTTGTAAAGACTGGGAGAATTCTACTAAATCTCGATTTTAACAGCATTGCAGCTCACTCAGGGTAGAACTTGCTCTAACTGATATAATTCAAAACTATATTTGCCTTTTCTGCCTTTATAAACACTGAAGAAAATATCTGCAATCTTAATCTAGGAGTAAGTTCCTCAGTGTGCAATATAGGCAAAGGATAAACATAGCCACACTAGCACCTACTGAGTTTTGGAAAATAAACGTTCAGCACAGAGCCAATCTCTACAAGCCATTGTTGCTTAATCCAAATTCCTCTGAGCTCCACTTTAATTCACTAATGGCAAGAAAAATGTGGGCAAAACACTTGTAAATCTCAGCCATGCACGTAAACTGTGAAGAGTGATGAATTTCCTCTGTCTTTCCTGAAAAAGAAGGAACAAAGACAGAAAATGTTTGCAGAGTTGCTAATGTGAAACATTTTCAGAGACTAAATGACCTTCTCACCAGTAATGCACAGTTATTTTTTTCATACACATAAAGCGGTTCATCACTCGATATAGTTGCAGTGTTAAAGGTGATGCAAAATATGTTGAGTAGCCCACTGGTTCCCAAATACCCATTTGCGAGCCCTCCTCTTTTACAGAAGACAGGCAGTTTCTGCAAGAAGATAGTTTGCAGGGAACGGGACTCACAAGAGGTGTGGCAGGAAACTTGATGGAATACCATAAACATTTCTAATATTCTGAACAGAGCAGCTATTTAGCCATGCAGCTAGGAATCTGTGAAGTATTCATCATGCAAATCTATGCTATATAAAATGTTTTTAATAAAAATCTTGATATAGCAAAAACTTTGTACAATACATTAGAGTGGGGAGGGACATGGTGTGCCAGATTTTTTCTCTAGTTTTTTGGTCTGGATTTCTTTTCTTTTCTTTTCCTCTATCATAGGCTTTTACACTGCTATTCATCACTGTAGCATCTGGAGACCTTCAACATAAATCAATACCTAAGTCCCTGGAGAACTTGTACCCTGTTCTGCAATAGAATCTCTGCTCCTACTGGTTTTTGTTTGTTTCTATTTTTGGTTGGTTGGCTGGCTGGTTGTTACAGGCTTTTTTTTTTTTTTTTTGCCCCTGAAGAAATGGCAGTATCAGTGTTGTACATGCCACTCCTGCTATGGTAAAATGGTTTTTTGAAAGAGGAACATTTGGCAATGTTTCCTAAAGGTGGTCAGGCTCTGGATTCACCTAATGTCACCTAAAAATTTGTTTCACAGCCAGATCCCCTAAACCCAGAATGGTTTGCCCTCCACTCTCATGCACTGCTGCTGAGCTTTGTGATCCGCATTGTCCCAAAGGAGTTCAGTTCTTGTGGTGGTTGCTTGTTGCCCCATGAATTGCCTTGAGAGTTAGGACTGAGGCCTTAAATTGGCATCTAAACCAGACTGGGAGCCAGTGGAGGGACCTGAGAGCAAGCTTAATGGGCTCACAGTAGCCTAGACCTGGGAGGAGGCAAATAGCTGCATTCTGCACCAGCTCGATGGTGTTGCTGTGTTTTGGGGTGTTTTTTCCCTTGAAGGTTGAGTTAGTAGTGAGTGAGTGCATGAGCAGGAGAGAATGAGCATCAAATGCAGCAAATGGGGAACACTACACCTCCTCAGAAAGCCTGCCAGTCTTTGAATTATTCAAGTACTGCAACAATGAAGAAGACACTGTACCTTGCAATATCCTTTGCAACTTGTTCATTCGGGCAGTTGATGAAAGCAATAGAATGGGTTCCAGAGATATAGCTACCAGTGACTGCAGAGAGCAATTGAAGACCTAGACTCTTCAACACTGGATACATCAGGAAAGATAAAGTTATTGCCTAAGGAACGCAAAATACAACAGTAAAATGTCAGGTCAAGTGTGTACCTCAAATGTATGTTGTATTTTTTTTAAAAAAAGCTTTTACTGTATGTATGATCCAAGAATAAAGTCTCTGAAGTCAAGGGAGGTACAGCTGTAAAATTTGGTCCTTAATGTACAAATAAGATAAAATAGAGATTGGTTGGCTATCAGATGGTTTGTTTCATGAGGAAATTGTGCAGTAGAGATTGAAGATGATAGGATTTTTATGCAAGCCTGGAATCCAATTTATTGCAAAAGGAATTGCTGTCATTCTGTCTCCACTACTGATAGGCACAGCACAAACCTATTTATATAAGGAAATTCAGGAAATCATTCGCACAATATCTGCATATTATGTTTATTATGGGCACTGATTTAAAAGCACCAAAGCTTGTAACCCAACACAGCTTTCACTGTTAGTTACCTCAGCTGCATATTTAACTTTGTGGGTCAAATTAACCCCTGGAATAACTATTTGATTATGAAGCTATTCCAGGGGTGAATGCGGTTAACATGTGTGCTAAGGTTAAAGGACCATTGTTAACTTACATTTAACTCCATACTGAGACAATTCTGGCATAGGTATTTGCCAAAGTAGAGCAGTGCATCTAGTCCCTTTATTAGTAGAGAAATACATGCTACCTTCTGTTCAGCACAGCAGTTCTGACTTCTGTTGATAGGAAACAAAGCTCTCATCACAGGTTTTGCAAAACAAAAAACAAGGACTGATTTTGGATCCACAGTCAATGTTTTTGATGAACAGCTCTACTTTTGAGGCATCTCTGAACAAAACCATCATGACAACCTTGCAAGGATTCCTCCATCTGGGTGAAAGAACTTTAAAAAAAATAATTGAATGAGAAGTCTGAAAATGTCCCTAGGGAACATTTTCTGTGCTGTTCTCCTTCTCTCATGTCAATATTTTTGTAAATCCGTCCCCCCCACCCAATACATCTGCACCTCCAAGATCATTCACTGACTTAGATGTCTAGGCACATCGGGAATTAAGACACTGGCATTTGCATGGGTCCAGGGATTTTCCTAACAACTCCCCTACAGCCCCCCTGAATTTCCCAACACCTCCCCAGTTGTCAGCTAGTAACAGTGTTATACCAATCTAGTGAGCAACCCAACCCCCCACCCATTTTCAAGTCCTGGGGAGAAAGTGCATGGACCTTTTTTCAAAACACTGAAAGCATGTGGTATCCTGGGCTCTGCATTGCCCCCAAGACAAAACTTTGTATTCTGCTACCTGCATCTTTGCAGCTTTCCCACTTTTAAAGAGACACTTTGCTGGAACTGCAAAGACCATGTGCACCCTGGAAAAGGAGGAATCTATTATAAAGTTACTCCATAGTGCATGGGACTGTGCAGCATGGGGGGATTGAATGCCAGGGGTGAGTGGGCAGGTGCAGGGATTTCCCTAACACCCCCTAAACCCCCTTACACTTCCCCGGTTGTCAGCTAGTAAGTGTTATACTAATTTAGTGAGCACCCCAATACCCTCCTACACCCCCCCTAATTGCAAGTCCTGGGGAGAACACTGGTCAGGTGTGAGGTGCATCTTGCCACAGATGCATCTGCCCCCAAGAAACTCCCTCCTCTCTTTGCAGGCTATGCTGGGCAATGCTCCTGGGACCAGTGGACATGGTTGTTCCTGATGAAATCGCACCGTCCACAGCTCCTCCAAGCAGCCCTCCAGGGCTTCCCAGCGCGGTGCAATGAGGCCAGGGCTCAAACTCACCAGCAGCAAAGCGAAGCATCCCGGCCGGGAGCAGCCCTGGGCAGCTGGCAGCTGGCACCGCTGGTTCAGCCAGTCCATCCTGCTCCCTGGCCAGGGCTGGAGGCGTGTTTGCAATGGACACAGACCCTCCTCCGGCTGCTGCAGCTGCAAACGCCACGACTGAGCATGCACCGGGCGGAGCACCTTCTTCTGGGCTTCAGATATTTGCCTGTGAAGGAAAAAAAAAGGTGTGGACAGTGAGCAAAAGTAGGACGCATTTAAGAAGTAAGTCCCCCTAGCTATTAATTACAGCTAACGAGCCTGTATGTTTAAAAATCTTTCAGTTTTAACCATACACTGTGCATCTGCAACTTCTCACTCAGCTGGGACAGTCCATCTAGTCTGAATTTCTCTGTATTTAGCATTAGCTGGCTTCGCTTTCTCATTCCCTTTCACAAGCATCAGAAAATGTTCTGGCTGTTACATTGCAAGGGATGGGTTTAGGTTTTTCTTTGAAAATGTGTTTTGAAAATCATTCTTTTTTATTTTGTTTCAAAATATTTCTAATAAGCTGCTCTGCAAAAAAAAAAAAAAAAAAAAGCAAGGAGTACTGAGCATTAGGTTGTGGCTAGAACAGTGGTCCCAACATTTTTCTCTGCCTTGCTGCACCTTGCTACTTTTAATTAATTTGAGGGATGCCACCATATAGTTTCCTAATGAATGCCTGAATATTCATGAGCCAATCCAGAGCTCTTTGAGTGGTTTTTCAAAACATTTTGTGGCACACCTGCTCAGACCTGATGCCACACCTGTGTGCCATGGCACACTGGTTGGGAAACACTGGGCTAGAGGACTGGAATTAAGATCTAAGATTTCCCAGCTCTGCCATTGAACTTGGGCAAGTCACTGTGCCAGGATTTCTCCATCTGTGCAATGGAGTGTTCTGAGGCTTCATTTTTAATGATTTTGAGATCTGCAGATAGCAGGTGCTATAAACGTGCAAAGCCATAGTAGGCATTTTTGGTCTCAAACATTTTGAATGTCCCTTTAAGAATTATTCCACTGAGCCTGTACACAAAGAGAGGACTGCTGCTTCAAACTCTCACTGCATTATGTTACTGTCTGTTCTCTCAAGCCACTAGAAAATGTATTAATCATCCAATCATTACTAACTTTGCAGCACAGCAGTCTAAGTCTAGCTTTAGAGCCAAACGTTGGACAATTCTGTTTCCATTTACTGTCTCAGAGGATGGCTACGCTCCCAGGCAAAGGATGAAAGTCAAATACCCCTGCTATGGTAAGTGACCAGTTAAATATATTTGATATCATAGATAATGCAAAACCCTTTACAAAATGGAAACATTCAGGTGTCTGCTAAACTTTGGTTGCCTGGCTTATTTCTTGCAGCCTGAAAGATGACACATTTTCTCCATATACAGATCTGTGACAAAGCCCATCCTCCCTGTACGCACAGACCTTACTCAACACAACAGACCTGTCACACTTACATTGTACAGATGTCTTAAGGGGAATTTGGAGAGTCTGTATAGGGAAAGAATATACCCCTGCACGCCACTTTGCAAATCTGCCTGAGAAAAACTAGGCCAGTGAGTTTACCTCTGCAAAACTCTATTAATCAAACCTGGCATAATACGTGATAGCTGAGCTTGTGTCAAGTTATATTGATACGCCCTGGTGTCGGAGGGAGAATTGTCTTCCTGCCTGCTCCTCCATCTCTAGAATTTTCCAGAAAAAAGACTGCTTATTTATCATCTATCTCAGTAGTGGGTGTATATGACCTTAATTTTACATACATCAGCAGTTACTGATTTGATATCATTGTGCAAAGTATACCTAAATTAGTAATTTAAAACAAAAGGCTGTTAGTTTGAATCTCTGACTTAACAGAAATGATCACACAGCTAAGACCTCTGTTTTCCAAGGTCAACTGAGGAAATGTTGTTGGAGCCTCATGACTTAGTTTGGCTCCAGAATAACAGTTTTTCCAGTTCCTTCAGAGAGCGCATGGCAGATTGAATGAATGCTGTCCTTTCTTGTGCTTCTAAGCGCAGCATAAATACAAGTCTGACTGTACAAAATGGGCCATTACTTTCTACTACAGAAGTCTGATTTTTGACAGATATTTTTGCCACAGCATCACAGGCAAAATAAATTTATTGAGCAGCTTGGCTTGCTTTCACATGTAGAGCAGAAGAATCAGTTATAGAGAGCAGTATGAGGCTTATTGCAGAATATCTAAGGTCTTGTCTACACAGGATGATCAGGAAAATAAAGAAGAATCAGATAAAGATGTGAATTCAATGCGTATAAGTTAAAGGGCTTTGATTTCCTGCCAGTCCCAACCCTAATATGGGTACTTTCTTCAGAAGTCAAGTGGCCTGGGGGTATGGCCTAAGGGATGCATATCAACATGTTCCAAAGGGGCAGCTGTGTTAGTTTAATTCAGCAGAACAAACCAGGAGTCTGGTGGCACTTCAACAGACTACCAGATTTCTTTATCACATGAGCTTTTGTGGGAGAAAAATCCCACTTAATTAGTGGGATTTTTTCCCATGAAAGCTCATGTGATAAATAAATTTGGTAGTCTTTCAAAGTGCCACCAGACTGGTAGTTTGTTATGTCACCATTTGCAGATCTTCACCTGTAAGCTGCAGCCACAGAGAAGGTCAGTGTAAAGTAAGAGACAAAAATATCAATCCAAACGTTTCCATGGGCTCCATGACTGGATTATATGAGCACTTCACAGACTAATTATTTCATCTCACTTGGTTTGTGAGGTGGGGAAGTGTTAATACCATTTTAGATAAAGAATGGAGACAAAGAGAGGTTCTGGTCTAAGTTTCTGGAGGCTTTGTTTTTTGGGGTGCCCCACTGGAGATCAAATCATAGGGTTGGAAGGGACCTCATGCGATCAATCATCTAGTCCAACCCCCTGGGGTTTCGGATCAGGACCTTCTGCATGTAAAGCAGACGTGCTAGCCACTACACTATTTGCTGGGGCTAGATTTTTAGAAATGCTGGGTGTCCACAGCTCTCATTAAAGTCAGCTGGAGTTGTGTGTAATCAATACCACTCGAATCAGGTTCTTGATGTCTCAAGTTGGTCACCTAAAAGAGGAGCAACTCAAGCTAGTAGTCATTTTTGGAAGTTCTTCAACAAGAGGCTTGGCCGAGGTCAAAGAGGGAATTGATTTCCAGTCCCAGTTCGCATCCTTAACCAGAAGGCCGTTAAGAAAAGACGTTCCAGAAGGATCTGAGTAGCTGTGGAGTGTGCTCTGTGACTGCTCAGCTATCTTATTTTTGGGCGTTATCCTGTGTTTGACTGACATCAGGCTGGAAGAATTTGCTTCCTTCTCAGCCTAACAAGCTGGCTTTTATATTTGAGCAAAAACACCAAGGAGTCGTGTGGCACTTCAAGACTAACAGATTTATTTTTCACATGAGCTTTCGTGGGAGAAAATCCCACTTCCTCAGGTGCTTCAAAGATGGGTGAACTTAAGTGGGATTTTCTCCCACGAAAGCTCATGCGAAAAATAAATGTTAGTCTTGAAGTGCCACACGGCTCCTTGGTTTTTTTGCTGGACTAGACTAAGACGGCTATCCCTGTGGAAATTTGTATATTTGAGCATTAAAGACATGGGGATTTATTTTTTGCAGCCGGAGGTGCCGGCCCAGGGTTGGCCACCTTGATAAGCCCACCCTGAGGGGCCATTCCTCATGTCGTCGGGCGGGTGTGTTGGGTGACCTGCGGCGGGGAGCCCGGGGCTCACTCTGGGCCACCAGGCGACCAGGCCTCTGAGGGAAGTGGGGGGCTCAGGCCTGCACCCCTGGGGGCGGGGCCAGAGCGGCGTGACGTCACGGACACCCCCCCAGCCCCTAGAAAGCCGCGCCTGGGCAAGTCCCGCCCCTATCCTCCGCGCAGCCAATCATCGACGAGCGGCCGTCCGCCATTTTGTTTGCCCTTCGCCGGACGCGAAAGGAGCCCCGTAGTTACGCCCGGCGTGGTTGCTAGGGGCGGCCGGGAGTTCTCGCGAGACCGCGCGGCCCGCTCCCCCTGGCGCGCAAAATGGCGGCGGAGGTGCTGGAGCTGCTGGCCCGGCTGTCCGGCGTGGAGGAGCCGCTGGAGGAGCTGCGGGCCCTGCGGGTGGCCGTGCAGGCCCTGCCGCTGGCCGCTCTGAGGGAGCGCGCGGCCGACATCCGCCTCGGGGGCCTCTTCGCCCTGCTCAACGTGAATGACAGGTGGGCGGGGCCGCCCGGGCGCGGGGGGCCGTGAGGTGGGGAGTCGGGTCACCATTGGGCGGGGGTCGCCGTGGGGAGTGGGGGTGGCTGTGGTCACTAGGGGGTGAGGGGGTCACAGAGGGAATATGGGGTCACCATGGGGTGGGGGGAGTTGGGGAGGATCATGGGGTGGGGGTGGGGCAGTGCAGGGGGTCACTCTGGGGTGGGGGCGGGGGTGGGGTAGTGCAG